>JAUEKS010049845.1:0-15734 GCA_031762815.1 Tylodina fungina
AGATACAAAAAGGTTTGTCGTCGCCGTTAAGAAGGTGTCGATGAGTAAAATAGGTGTGTCCAATTTTCAGTCGATTATTATTATATTATTATATTATATTATTAACATTGGGTGGGTCAATAGTGAACCGTGCAGAGCACATATAGCACACGTGTCCCGGCGGCATATAAACACCGTGTGTATCCCTCCCTATGGCCTGTAAGCACCCAGTGTGCTC
Source organism: Tylodina fungina (assembly GCA_031762815.1). Taxonomy (NCBI): domain Eukaryota; kingdom Metazoa; phylum Mollusca; class Gastropoda; order Umbraculida; family Tylodinidae; genus Tylodina; species Tylodina fungina. The sequence continues at coordinate 218 of JAUEKS010049845.1, forward strand.
GGTTGTTAAAGCCTCTCACTTTTAACCTGAATCTAGGGTTCGTCCAGCCTCCCTATGACCTTAGCGACGTCGGTGGCCTTGTGGTTAGGCTGCCGGACTCGTGATCGTGGGGTTCCGGGTTCGAATCCTGGCAATGATAGTAATAATAATAATAATAATAATAATAATAATAATAATAATAATAATAATAATATATTGTATTTGCATAGGGCATTTCCATAATGCTCGATGCGCTTTACACTAGGCCACCGACGCTACATATATCTGATGCCCACAGGCATCTTTCACTGTGTCCGTCTAGGTGGGGTTGACTAAACCTATGACAATCAACATTTTTATCATAATCGTCATCACCACTATCATTTACATTATCGTATTATCATCAATATCGACTAAACTTATCACAGCATTAATAATGATTCTCTGATTCCAACTCTTCCAGGAACCTTGAAAAGTAATATCCAAAGCTTCCGGCCGTGTTACTCCCTGCCCACCCCACCCCGCCCCTCCCCGCCCCGCCCCGCACACCTACCACTGCACACCTTCCATCCCTCCCCCTCCCTCCCTCCTCCCTCCTCCCTCCCAACGCTATAGTCCCACGCCCTCCCCACATCATTCTTGGCTGTGACTTATCATCTTCGAAACTGCAATGTCCCACCGGGAAAAGGGGAAAAACGCTGAAGAACCCGATCCAAGTGAAGATGCAGGCTTGGGCCAGACATCTGAGGGGGGAGACCCAAACCCTATTCAACATCTAGAGGAAGAGGCTCCACGGCTTGCGGGGGGGCGGGGTGGCCGGCAGAGAGGGAACCTACGACTCGTTGACCAGGGAAGCAACCAGCCTGCTGACAGGCAGCCCAGTGAGCAGACAGACAGAACGTGTCTTCAGTCACAAGGCAACACACGTGCCCACCAGGGGGAGCGCTCATGTTTCGGAGAAAAGGAATATAGCAGCTCTTACGAAAGAGAAAACATAAATCTTGGTCAACAGGAAAATGTCAAATGTGATCAACGGGAGGACACCACAGCAGCTGCTCAACATAGGCACGTCAGCTCTGATCACGAGAAAGAGGTGAGTTCTAAGCAATTGGAAGATGTCAATCTGGACATACACGAACAGCCTGAACGAGAACCTATAACACTGCCTGAATCAAGACATATCATACAGCATGAATTAGAACATGCCGAACAGCCTGGACCAGAATGTGTTGAACAACCTTTATCAGAACATGTTGAACAACCTGAATCAGAACATGTTGAACAACCTGAATCAGAACATGTTGAACAACCCGAATCAGAACATGTTGAACAACCTGAATCAGAACATGTTGAACAACCTGAATCAGAACATGTTGAACATCCTGAACTAGAACATGTTAAACAGCTTGAACCAGAACATGTTGAACATCCTGAATCAGAACATGTCGAACAGTATGCATCAGAGCCTGTTGAACAGCATGAATCAGAACATGTTGAACAGTATGAATCAGAACACGTCAAACAGTATGTTGAACCACCTGAATTAATAGATGTCGAACAGCCTGAATCAGAACATAACGAGCAGCATGAAACAGCACATATTGACCGGCCTGAATCAGAACATGTCGAACAGTCTGAACTAGAACATGTTGAACAGCCTGAACCAGAACATGTTGAGCAACCTGAATCAGAACATGTCGAACAGTATGCATCAGAGTATGTTAAACAGCATGCATCAGAGCATGTTGAACAGCGTGAAGAATCAGAATATGTTGAACAGCCTGAACCAAAGCATGTTGAACCGCATGAATCAGAACATATTGAACAGCCTGAACCAGAACGTGTTGAACAGCCTGAAACAAAACATGCCGAACAGTCTGAATCAGAACACGTCAAGCAGCATGTTGAACAACCTAAATTAGTACATGTCAAACAGCATGAAGCAGAACATGTCGAACAGCATGAATCACAACACAACAAACAGTATAAACCAAGACGTTCCAAACAGAATGAACAGCATGAATCAGAGCATGCCAAACAGCATGAACAGCATGAACATGCCAAACAGCGTGAACTAGAACATGTCAAACAGCCTAATCCTGAACCTGTCAAACAGCATGCATTAGAACATGTTGAACAATATGAATTAGCACATGCCGAACAACATGAAACAGCAAATGTCGAACATGCTGAACCAGAACCTGTCAAACAACATGCATTAGAAAATCATGATCCAGGACATGTTGAACAGGCTGGACCAGGACATGTTGAACAGCCTGAACCAGGACATGTTGAACAGGCTAAACCAGGACATGTTGAACTGCCTGAATCAGAACATGTTGAACAGGCTGAACCAGGACATTTTAAACAGGCTGAACCAGGACATGTTGAACTGGCTGAACCAGGACATGTTGAACAGGCTGAACCAGGACATGTTGAACGGGCTGAACAAGGACATGTTGTACAGCTTAAACCAGAATATGTCGAACATGCTGAACCAGGACATGTTAAACAGCCTGAACCAAATTATGTCGAACATGCTGAACTAGGACATGGTGAACCGCCTGAACCAGGACATGTTGAACCACCTGAACCAGGACATGTTGAACAGCCTGAACCAGACCATGTTGAACAGACTGAAACAGGACATGTTGAACAGGCTGAACGAGGACATGTTGAACAGCCTGAACCAGGACATATTGAACAGGCTGAACGAGGACATGTTGAACAGCCTGAAACAGGACATATTGAACAGACTGAACGAGGACATGTTGAACAGCCTGAACCAGGACATATTGAACAGGGTGAACGAGGACATGTTGAACAGCCTGAACCAGGACATATTGAACAGGCTGAACGAGGACATGTTGAACAGCCTGAACTAGGGCATGTAGAACAGCATGAACCAAGACATGTTGAACAGCCTGAATCAGGACATGTTGAACAGCCTGAACCAAAATATGTCGAACATGCTGAACCAGGGCATGTTGAACAGCCTGAACCAAAATATGTAGAACATGCTGAATCAGGATATGTTAAACAGCCTGAACCAGAATATGTCGAACATGCTGAACCAGGACATGTTGAACAGCCTGAACCAAAACAAGTTGGAGAGCCTGAACCAGAACGTGTTGAACAGCCTGAACCAGGATACGTTGAACAGCCTGAACCAGAATATGTGGAACATGCTGAACCAGGACATGTTGAACAGCCTGAACCAGGACATGTTGAACAGCCTGAACCAGGACATGTTGAACAGCCTGAACCAGAATATGTGGAACATGCTGAACCAGGACAATTTGAACAGCCTGAACCAGGACATGTTGAACAGGCTGAACCAGGTCATGTTGAACAGGCTGAACCAAGACATGTTGAACAGGCTGAACCAGGAAATATTGAACAGCCTGAATCAGAACATGTTGACCGGCCTGAACAAGGACATGTTGAACGGCCTGAACCAGAACAAGTGGAACAGCCTGAACATGCCGAACAGCCTGAATTGCAATTTGTCAAACAGCATGAACCAGAACAAGTTGAACAGCCTGAAACAGAGTATGTTGAACATCTTGAGCTAGAACTTGTCGAAAAACATGAATTAGAACATGTTGAACAGCATGAATCAGAAGATGTCGAACAGCCTGAGTCAGAAGATTTTGATCAGCCTGAATCAGAAGTTTTCGAACAGCCTGAACCAGAACATATCGAACAGCATGAATCAAAACATGTGGAACATCCTGAACCCGACTATGTTGAACAGCATGGACCAGAACATGTCAAACAGCGCGAACTAGAATATGTTGAACAGAATGAACCAGAACGTGTCGAACAGACCGAATCAAAGTTCTCACTCCCCAAAGAACATGACACCGAACATGACCAGTTACCAGCAGAACATGTTATTAAGCCCTATCCAGATATTATGGGTAAATCAAGCTATCAAGGAAGCGAAGCAAAACATCCCACTACACTAGAACCAGATCGTGCTAACCTACATCTTTCATACAATGTGGCAACGCTCCAATCACAAAATATCGTACAGCATGGTGCTGCTGAACGTATCACATCTCAAGAAAAGGCGAACACTAAAGATCTATTGTCACGATATGTAGAAGAAGACGACAATGACACAGATGTAAAAGAATTTCAAGCAGAACGTGTCGAAGATGAGACTTCCCACTATCTCGCACAGCGTGTTCTAGCACAAGTTGAAGAGCACGTGTCTGTACTACTCCGAGAACCGGAGTGCATTAGAGAAGACGAGACAGATCAGGCAGATAAACACGTAACGGATCTCATCATGAACGAAACACACACTACCACAGAACATGAAATAAAACCATTCAAAGGGCATATCATTGCCAAAGACGAGACCATGGCATGTATGAGAGAACATGTCAAAGCGCAAGAGACAAAAATTGACATCGATTATGTCACTGAGAGGAAAACAGAATGTTCCAACGAGCCAGGGATTGAAAGTGTTGGCGAGGAGTATCAAGGGCATTTAGAGGAACAAGAAACAAAAGATCTGCACGAGCAGATTGCGCAAAGTGGCATTGATCGAGAACGAGAATGTAGAGAAGAAATGTTATCTGACAGTTTAAAAGACGAAGACATGAGATGTAGCAATGAGCAAGAAACTGATACTGCAACAGAGCATGAAACAGAAACAGAAGATGAGCAAGAACGTGAACAGATCATGGAATCACGGCCAGCACGTGCTAGTAGTGGCCAGTACTTCATGGAGCCCGTGAGAGAGCTATTACAGGAATATGGAATGTCCTTTAACTCGGAAGACGCTAAAGAAGCACGCCCACTCCAGGTTAAACCTAAGACGAGCGGGGCGACCAGGTACCCGAAATCCGTGGTCAAAAAGAAAGTTTTTAAGAAAATGTCTAAAACCAAAACTCTAAATCCACAAGACGAAGTGACCGAATTATTTTATAATCGCGAGAAGGCCATCGAGACGAAAAAGAGTTTGGATTTTAGATCCTATCGAGTCATGGCTGATCTGACAGCTCAGTTCTTTGAAGGGCTCAACTCCAAGGCCGCAGAGTGCAGGTCACATGAAGCTATGGAGAAAGCTTTTGAATACATTGTAGAGGATCTTATAGACAAGGCAATAGAGGAAACATCGGATCACGTGATGCAAGGGGTATCGGGAATTAGTACTGAGCTTATGTCAAATCAAATCAATGAAATTACAGAGCATTTAGCGGAAGATATGTTACAGTTGGTTATCCAAGAGACAACGACCACGATGCTCGAGGAGATAGTGACAGACAGAGAAATTGAGACATTTTTACAGGAGGTCACCAATAAGACAACAGAAGAGGTAATTGAGGAAATGATCCAACAAGCTGTGAAAGCGATATCTGTAAAGATACTAGGAGAGATCGCGCAAAAGGAATCAGTCAGTGCACTGGATCGAAAAGGGAATTTATCAGAAGAAAGAGCGGAGAACACTTCAGGCGCGATACAAAGAGGGAAGTCGGAGAATGTATCAGTCCCTGCTAAAGGCGATGTATGGGAAGTGACAGAAAGGGAAATAACAGAACAAATGAAAGGTGAGCTGTCTGAGCACATAACGGAAAAGATAACAGAACACATCACTGGACAGGTATTAGAACAGATGACACGACAGACATCGCAAAACCAGTCAACACACGACAAGGGACTGCGTGATCAGACAGAAGTGGGCGTGTCACGGCACGAGAAGCAGAGTGTGTCAGTGAGAAGTGAAATGATGAGCCCCAGAAAACAAGCGGATGATTGCGGGACCGCTGAAATCAAAGAGGACGCACAAGGGAAGAGTATGGCCAGTGCGTCAGAGCGTATCCTTGTGGGTTCTCAAGAATATGCATTGGCGAATATTGCCGGGCACATGATTGAAGACATGCTGGGACAGCTCACTGAAAAGATATCGGATCAGGTCACGGCGAAGCTCTCCCAGCAGCTGATGGACAAGATACTAGAGCAGGTCTCAGAGAGGATATCCAATCGCGTCCTAGAAACGATGCAAGGACCAAAGGAGGGACGTTCTGGAGAAAGCATGATGAGCGGTGCGTCATATTCAGGCGACCACGGAGACGAATACTTCTCAGGCCATGCAATGGACACGTGGAGTTACAATTTCCAGACGCGAGGAATAGAATCAGGACCCCAAGTCTCGGGCGATCGTGGACTCCTTAACCCACTGCTACATCCTCATCAAAGCTCTCGATATGGTCAGTCTTTTGACACTCGGCAGATAGCCACATTTAAAGATAATCTTGACCAGAGCCATCCTCCTAGCGAATTTTTGACAGGCAATAGCGAAGAGGAAGAAATAGAATCTGAAAAATCAGTTGTGGCGAAAATGATTGTAAATACGCATGATTCGCACTCGAAGAGTTATGAATATCACGAGGAAGCACATGACGACATAAGACCAGAAATGTATATTTGCGAACAAAGAGATGAAGATGCATCCACCGATCGAAGACGTTCTCTACGAACTATAACGTTGTCTATGTTAAGAATTGCGTTCCTTCAGATGCAGCAATTGCGGGAGTACAAATTGCAACATGGAGCCAATAAAAAAGAGTCGCCATTAGAAATAGCTTCAGCAGCTGTGCAAACAGAGTCGATGCCATTAGTCTGCGGGAGTTCTATGATAGCTGGAGATGACGTGTTGCCTTCTGCGGAGAATACTTTGATTCCAGCCAATTCAAAACAAGCGACAGATGAATCTATCCTTTCCCCTAGATCAATGATGCAGCAATTGCGGGAGTACAGGTTACATAATGTAACAATTGCGGGTAATACCACAAGCCAAGACCAGCCACAACTAGAAATAGTATCAGCATCTATACAAACAGACTCGATGCCATTAGTCTGCGGGAGTTCTATAATAGCTGGACATGACTTGTTGCCTATTGCAGAAAACAATTTGACTCCAGCCAATTCAAAACAAGCGACAAATGAATCTGTCCTTTATCCTAGATCAATGACGCAGAAATTGCAGCAGTACAAGTTACAAAATGTGTTAATTGATACCACAGGCCAAGAACAGCCTCAACTAGAAATAATATCAGAAGCTGTGAAAACAGACTCGACGCAAGTAGTCGGCGAGAGTTCTGTGATGGCAGATGATTTGTTTTCAGCAGAGAATAATTTGACTCCAGTCAATTCAAAACAAGCGACAAATGAATCTACTCCTTCCTCTAGGTCAATGACGCAGCAAATGCAAGAGTACAGGTTACAGAATGTAACAATTGCTGATACAACAGGCCAGAAAGAGTCGTCACGAGAAAGAGAATCTGAAGCTGTGAGAACAGACACACCGCCAGTAGTCTGCAAGGGTTCTATGACAGGAGGAGATAACTTGTTACCTTTAGCGGAACATAATTTGACTCTAGACGATTCACAAGCAGAAAATGAATCAACTCCTTCATCTAGATTAAAGGTACAGCAATTGCAAGAGCAAAAGTTACAAAATCTAACGACTGATGGTACCACAGGACAGAAAGAGGCGTCCCCAGAAAAGGTATCCGCAGCTGTGCAAACAGATTCGAAGCCAATAGTCTGGGAGAGCCGTGTGATGGGAGGAAATGACATGTCTTCCTTTGGACACAACTTGAACCCAGGCAATTCAAAACAAGGCGAACATGAATCTTCTTTGTCCCATAGGTCAAGATATACTCGTGGGAGGAAAGGTAAAAATAGTACAAGGAAGAGCCCCAATTCGTCTTTAAATTCGCCACCGTATTGGCCTATCCCAACTCAACCCTCGTCATTGCTTCGCCCTACGATCCCCTGGGTCGAAAGAAATCAAAGACAGAGATATTTCAGATTTGACATCGAATATGCAACACATCGCGAGGCCCAGTTTCAAAACCAAAGGGCAATGTACTCAGTAAGACCATATTACTCTGCAAAAACAAACTACCCTGCAGGTACAAATTATCCTGCAAGATCTAACTACCCTGAAAGATCAAACTACCGTGAAAGATCAAACTACTTAGAAAGATCAAAGTACCCGGCTGCACAAAGCCTACATCGTGATCCGATCCCTCAGCCCTCGCCTCAACGAATCTTAACGTCTGCGATTAAACATCGAGGAGCCTCGTCGTCATCACAACCAACCGCCCATTCTCCGCGCAAGTTAAATCTAAACTTTGCATCCGCACTAAAGTTGAAGCCCGTGGCTGAAAGGAGTCAGCTCCAACCCTCGACCATTGGAGTACAACCAAATCGCTCTGAGGAACAAGCCATCAAGCCAGTCTCAACCACGTCCATCCAATCAGTGAGAACGATCCCCAACCAAACTGTGACAACCACGCCCATACAAACAGTGACTTCACCCACCAAGCCAACCACGACAACTCCAATCAAGCGAACCACGACCACACCCATCAAGCTAACCACGACCACCCCCATCCAGCCAGTGACAACCCCCATCAAGCGAACCACGACCACCCCTATCCAGTCAGTGACATCCTCTACCAAGTCAACCATGACCACCCCCATCCAATCAGAGACAATTTCCCCCAGCAGTCCGCGGTTATTGGAGGATGTAGAGGAGGAGTCCACATGGTGGGCTGAGCTGGTGAGACTGAGCCAAAACCCTGAACCGGTGGAGAAGAAGGTCCCGTGGAGTAAGGTGACAAGAAAGAAATCCAGGAGAAGAATGGGCATCAGCAGCGCCTGCGAGGAGGATGAAAATTCGTCTAGTGAACGGACGCCAAGCGAAGCACTGTCGAGGGAACAATCGCCCTTATCAGTAGCAGAACCTCAAGGTTACCGAAGGTCAAGGGAGAAGACAGTTCCTGGTGGCCAGTCTGCTTCGGGAACTCGGAAAAAAGGCCATGCTGATAAGATTAAAATCTCAGCTACAGAAAATACAAAAGACCTATCATCTCAAATCTCTAAGGAAAAACGTTTGGAAGATTTAAAATCCAATGAACGAGTTAAAAAGAAATCATCGAAAGCGAAACGAAAAACTAAAGGAGCAACGCAAAAGTTCTCAGCCGCCTCCATTGTGAAAGATTCGGTTGTTGCGCCAAAGAAAGATATTCCAGGTACAAAGATGCCAAAAAATTGCCCAAGAAAAGGAGATAGCGGAAAGAATCCTCAAATTGTCCCTGCGCCTAGTGAGCAGAAAGGGAAAGACGGCGAGGGCAGCATCGTGCAAGGCGAAGAATGTCAGGTGGAAATCTCTCAAGAACCCCTCGGATCCGCAGCGAATAAATCAGCTACGAGTAAAGCAGAGAGTCCACCGCAACCCTCACACGGTAAAAAGGGCAAAAGGAAAAAAGGCAAACAGACGCAAGGTGAGGAGAAAAAAGACTGGGACAATAAAACGCCTGAACAAATCTTACGCCGAGTGTGCTTTCACAGATCCAGTGTGTACATCAGTAAGAAAAAGACGGAGAAAGAAGTTGAAAATGTTTCAGATCTTGAACGACTCCTCCGACAATTTCAGGAACAGGACAATGATCCGACTCCGTGCAGCAAGTGTGAGGCTGAGGCTAAGAAGGAGGCGGCTGCAAGGTTCAGGCTGGAAGTGGAAATTGAAGAAGGGCTACAAGGCACGGCGGATGGAGACCCCGTGGAAATCGTGGCGAGCGCTGCAGGCGGTGCGAGCAGGTTTCTGAACATGGACATGCCCAATGAAGATCTGCAGTCTGCCGGAAATGTTGCCCCGAAAATCGCTGGAACGGCCTCCAGCGGTGTAAGTAACGTCATTAACAAGTTAAGTGGTGGAAGTACCGGGCAAGACAGTGGGAGCTCTGACCCTCCTCATCCTCCATTAGATTTGGAGATATCTGAGGCGAACGTCAGCAAGGCTTCAGTCTCTGCCCAAGTCAGTGGCGAAGAAATTCAGAATGTTGATGGTGATCGCGAGGTCGACAGTGTCCAACCACCATTTCCAATTGTCTTTGATGCTAGTGCGTTTACGCAAGGCCTTTTCGAAGCGGTGGAAGAACAGCTGCCGCGAATTATCCAAGCAAGTCTTTGCAGCGAGACGTACCGCGTGTCGTGCCCTACTAAAGCTCAAATGACACATGCTGAACAGGCGGCGGCCATATTTACTGGCTCAAAACGTTTCCAAGTACAGAAGTCGTCAGTGTCTGTCACGAAAGAGTCCATGCCCCCACCAGAGAATAGCAAACCGCTCCGTAAAGCAAAAACAGATTCACAACCACCTACAAGTACAACCAAGAGTCCGGCCTCGTTATTCTTTCCTGACAAGACAGTTGCAGAACTTTCAAGTCCCACCATTCAGGCCCTACCGGAAATCAGTACCAGTTTTTCTGTCCAGGAAGGTTTTAGATCCTTTGAAGCCGAGGGGATTAGCACACCCAAGGAGGACGTCATGTTCGCTGGTCCCTCCAGGGAAAGAATGGCATACACACGACACTTACAAAGAGAATATGCTAGAGTCACGGGCGTGGCAGAAGAGAAGACGCCGAACCCTGATTCCGCGGGTGAAGCCCCAGGGTCAACTGTGTCGGAGGTGGCCAGTGACATAGTGGGCGGAGCCAAGGGGCTAACATTGGCAGGGGCGGCCCCTGATAGCGCACGCGGTGCTGCGGACAGAGACATTGGGGCCGAAGCCACGCCAACGAACCAGCCAGAAGGGGAAGCTGTCCCAAAACGGTGGTGCTCTAAGTGCAATAACACTGGCTACTGTGACGGGGTTCTCTGTGATGAAGATGTGGAACTCCCCGAGAATGAAGACCCCTTCGATGCTTACGTAGACTATGAAGAAGACTACGGTGTAGACGGCGACGACGATGGCATCGAGTATGACGATGACGACGACGACGATTGCGACGTCACAAAGGACTACGAAACAGACCACATGCTGTACTACAACCCCGAGTGGTCTGATGGTGTCGATAGCATTTGGTCCGGTTCTTCGGATCCAGAAGCTGATGATGATAATGACGGCACAAAGTCAGTTCCCATGTTTCGACCACATCCCGACATCAATATGGCTAACGTTTCGGAGTTCGTGAGACAACCTGCTCCGACACCTAATTCACAGAAGGGTGATGCGAATCCACAAATATGTTACGCAGCCAAAGAAAGCGCTAAAGAACAATCACCGATGATCCGAGACGAGGAAAAGCCTGCCTGTGCAAAGATCGAGTCCCCGGTGCCCGGTCATGTTGAGACTACACAGAGCGCGGATTATTGTGAAGCTGTTTCTAACACGCCGGTCGATAATAAGACCGAAGAGATAAATTCTTCCCAGGGTGATAAAACTTCTATGGTGGTCGCAAAGACGTCCATTGGAGTCGATACTCCTACTGTGACTGATGAAGCTACAACAATAGATAAAGAGTCTAGTATACCCGACACTAAAGTTTCTGTAGCCGAAAAAGAATTTCATGCCCGAATGGAAGAGGCTGATATAGTCCTTAAAGAAACTGATATGGCGAATAAATCGGCAAATAAAGAAGTTGACTTGACTGATAAAGATGCTGATGAGGTTCATAACGAAGCTGATTTGGCTGATAAAGAAACTGATATGGATGACAAAGGTGCTAATGTGGCTGATAAAGGAACTGATGTAGCTGATGAAGTGGCTGATAAAGAGGATCTTGTGGCTGATAAAGAGGCTAGTGTGGCTGATAAAGAAACTGGTGTGGCCGATAAAGAACCTGGTGTGGCTGATAAAGAAACTGGTGTGGCCGATAAAGAAGCTGATAAGGAGGATGTTGTGGCTGATAAAGAAGCTGATATGGCTGATAAAGTGGCTAATAAGGAGGATGTTGTGGTACATAAAGAAGCTGATGTGGCTAATAAAGAAGCTGATGTCACTAATAAACAAGATGATGTGATCGATAAACAAGCTGAAGTCACTGATAAACAAGCTGAAGTCATTGATAAACAAGCCGATGTGACAGATAAACAAGTTAATGTGACTGATCAACAAGCTGATGTGACTGATAACCAAGTCGATGTGATTGATAAACAAGCTGATGTGACTAATACAGAAGTTGATATCACTACTAAACAAGTTGATGTCGCTGATAAACACGTTGATGTGACTGATATCCAAATTGATGTGACTGATAAACAAGATGATGTGGATGATAAACAAACTCATGAGGCTTCTAATGAAGCTGATGTGTCTGATAAAGAAGCTGATGTTACTGATAAACAAGCGGATGTGGTTGATAAACAAGTTGATGTGACTGATAAAAATGGTGATGTGGCTGATAAACAAGTTGATGTGACCGATAAACAAGTTGATGTGGCTGATAAACAAGTTGATGTGGCTGATAAACAAGTTGATATGACTGATAAACAAGTTGATGTGACTGATAAACAAGTTGATGTGGCTGATAAACAAGCTGATGTGGCTGATAAACAAGCTGATGTGACTGATAGACAAACTGATGTGGCTTCTATACAATCTGATGTGGCTGATAAACAAGATGATGCGCCTGATGCAGCGGCTGATAAAGAGGTTGTTGAGGTTGATAATGAAGCTGATGCTGATGTGACAGATAAGCAAACTGATATGGCTGAAAAGCAAGTTGATGTGGCTGATAACGTGACTCATAAAGAGGATGTTGAGGTTGATAAAGGAGCTACAGTGGCTGATAAAGAGCCTGATGTGGCTGATAAAGAAGTTGATGTAGCTAATAAAGAATCTAGTGTGGCTAATAAAGAACCTAGTATGGCTGATAAAGAACCTAGTGTGGCTGATAGAGATGATATGGTTGATAGAGAAGCTGATGTGGCTGATAAAGTGGCTAATAAAGAGAATTTTATGGTTGATACAGAAGCACATGTTGCTAATAAAGAAGCCGATATGGCTGATAAAGAAGCTGACGTGAGTAATAGAGAATTTGGTGTGACTGATAAAGAGGCGGATGAGACTGATAGAGTGGCCGATGCGGCTGATAAAGAAGCCCATGTGGCTGAAAATGTGACTGATAATGTTGCTGTTAAAGCGGTTGATGTGTCTGATCTAGAAACAGATGTGGCTGATAAAGTGGCTAATAAAAAAGTCGATGTGATTGATAAAGAGACTGATAAAGCGGCTGTTACTGATAAGACTGAGAAAGAGTGCAGTGAAACTAGTAATAAGTCTACTGTGGCTAAAAAACAGGTCGAAGCTTGTGATGAAATGGCTACAACGGCTCCGATATCTAAGATTATGCCTACTGCAGGCGACAGACAGGACAATGCCGACAATGAAGCGCCTGGTGTGAGTAGCAAAGAATCCGCAAACATGGAAAAAGCTGGGTCGAGTTTCGGAAATTCTGTAGCCGTTGGAGATAAAGAATCTATCAGGGGCGCAAAGGAGTCTGTTATGGCCGATGCGACTACTTCTACTGGAGTCGACGAGAAGTCTCTAGCGAAGGATAAAGTTACCGCCGTAAGTAATGAAGACTCTAGTCCTAAAGCAGAACACTCGAGCCCATTCAAGGAGCCCCCACCTGTTCAAGACAATTCTGCTGGACCTAGAAGATTTAAGAAGGCTGCTAGAAAAGCAGCTGCTCTCGCACGACAAAATGCTGAGGCCGAGACAAAAAAAACACCTACTCTAACGAAAGAACCTGATACAGCCGCTGTAGGGACAAGAAAATCCAAGAAAGCTGCCAAACGTACTGCTGCTGCTGCAGTTGAGGCTAAACGGCTTGCTGCAGAGACAAACAAACAGCCTTCTGCATCGCCAATGCTGACAGGAGAAGAAATCAGAGCGCTCGCGTCGACCGTGGCTGGTAAGCCGGACTCTACGGGTTCGAGCCAGGGGCAGCAGTCGCCCGGCCAGTTGCCGCAGTCCGGCGCTGTAGCCAACCCGTTCCGGCAGCGCGGCTCCACTCTGCTCCGTCGGAACATGACGGCTTGTTGTCACTGCCACACCAAGAAGCAGTCAGGCGTGAAGCTGATGACGTGTGGGCGCTGCGGCCTGGCCGTGTATTGCAACAAGGAGTGTCAGAGGTCACACCACCCTTACCACAAGGGGCAGTGTCGTGAGTGCGGTCGTCAGTGTCTGTTGGCGCGCGCGCGCGTGTGTGTGTGTGTCCGTGTGGACGAGCGTATATGTGTGTGTGTGTTTGTCTGTGTGTGTTTCTGGTGTCCCTGTGCACGTGTGTGTGTGCATGTGTGTATGTTTGTATGTGTTTGTGTGTGTGTGTTTCTGGTGCCGTGTATACGTGTGTCTGCATGTGTGTTTTTGTGTGTGCGTGTATTTCTGTATGGGCGCACTCGTGAAAAACTGTTACCCGCTTTGGGCGTACTCGTTTTCGGCGCAAAAATGCCTAATGTCCTCCACTTAAAGGGAGTATTCTTGTAGGCTACTAGGCTACTTCATGAGAATATACAGGGTCATTCAAAAAGAATCATCCGAGTTGAAGAGGTCATGACAGTGGTTACGGATTTTTTTTTTTTTACGGAATTGTGAATATTTAGTTTTGGATGATTCTGTTTTAATCACCCTGTATTATATCGACTATAATAACGTAGAAGCTATATCGACTTTAAATCTGTGGGGAAAATAAAGGAATTTAGGGCGCCCAAAACGAGTTAAATTCTGGTTTCCTGAGTGCGCCCAAAACGAGTAGAATTTTGGAAATCTGCGCCCATAACGAGTGCACCGATTTACGGATCTGTATGCGTCTGTATTTGTGCGTATGTGTGTACGCGTGCGCATGCATGCGTATGTGGATGAGCATGTGTCTGTATTCGTGTACGTGTGTGCGCGAGCGTGCATGTATGTGTATATGCGTTTGTGCATTTATAGAGTCGTGTGTGTATGTGCGTTTCAGTGCGTGAAGGATGCGGGAGGTGGATGTTGTCAATGTGTGTATGTGTGCGTGTGGGTGCGCGTGTCTGGAGTAGTTTCTGTGTTGTGTGAGCGTGCCCGTATTGGTGCATGTTAGTGTATATACATGTATGTATGTTACGCGTGTATATCATAACCATCATCATCATCAACAGCATAATCATCATCATCACCATCATCATCACCATCATGGTCATCATTATTATCATCATCATCATCATCATTATCATCATCATCATTACCAACACCACAACAATCCACGCCACCACTACCAACATCATCACTATCAACATCACCACGACCAACATCACCACTACCAACACAACCACTACCAACAACATCACTACCAACAACAACACTACCAACACCGCCACTACCAACACTACCACTATCAACAACATCACTACCAACACCACCACTACCAACACCGCCACTACCACCACTACTACCAACACCAACACTACCAACGCCACCACTACCAACGCCACCACTACCAACATCACCACTACTAACATCATCACTACCAACATCACCACTACCAACACAACCGCTACCAACACCACCAATACCAACAGCACTACCCCCAACACCACCACTACCAACGCCACCACTACCAACACCACCACTACCAACACCGCCAATACCAACAGCACTACCCCGGGCCGCCCTATGGTCGAGTGGTTAACCATTTGGCTTCAGGTGCGGACGACCCGGGTTCGAATCTCCACGGGGGCAGATTTTGAAAGT
>JAUEKS010049846.1:0-10114 GCA_031762815.1 Tylodina fungina
ATATACATATTATATATTTTATATAATATATGTGTCACCATGCAATGCAATACTGTTTCAGCACATCGAAAAACAAATCTATGACTTTACTATTTACAGCAGAAAAGGCCATGGTACAGGAAACCAGGTATGTCTGGGGACTAGATTACCAGTCAGTCAAACCTGGTAGCCATCCATCCCATGCCCTAGAAAAAATACATATTCTCAACATATTAATAGGGCCTACTCTTCATTTATGCTATATGATTAGTGGTCTATATATGATCTATAGTAGTTAAATTCAAAATTTCTGAGCTTCACCACCGACGAGTTAAGAAACAATTTGCATTTTGAAAATTAAGTCATGACTAGATTCTCCATGATGACGGGTGTCAAGCATCACATTGTCTGGTAAATATCCTTTCTAAGGATATGAGGCGTTGCCCCAAATGTCTGGGTCATGAATGTCGGGGGCAGGAACAAAGGTTAATTCACAACATCCTCATGGTCGAGGTTAGAAGGAACTCTTCACGGCCAAGGCCCAGAGGAGGAGTGAGGAAAACTTGGATGGAGACAGTGTTCACGAAAGTAATGATCCATAGATGTCAACAGGGCTCCGAGGGCAACTACTAAGTCTAAAGCGTGGAGCAAACGGTGGCTCAGACATATATATCAGAAGCCTGGCGTTAGATTGAAATAGATGGAGAAGCATGGCCGACCAAATCTAGAGACTGTCTAGAGTCCCTGCAAGCTAGAATCAGATCAGAAAGCCAGTAGGCCTAGCCTCCATGAAAATGATCCTTTCCAGATTCCCCGAAGATCTGCATGTCATTGTCATTTTTCCAAAGGAGTCTACTTGGTCAGCCTCCTGCACTTGCTGTGCAGATGGGACAAAATCGAAGGAAGTGTCTTTAGTGTTCTGAGAGCCGTCCCCGCATTCGGAGAGAATCTGTTGTGCCAATCCCCAGAATGGACATAGATCTATCTATAATCCCGACTGGACACAACTGACCATCTGCTGTGGTTAGCGTGTGATACACCATGGGGCGTCCACATGACTAGTTATGTAACAAGTCAGTAGGGCTTGGCTAGTACGTCAGGGCTGGTTCTTGATTAGACAATCGTGAATGTCAAGCACGAAAGTGAGATTTGCTGATAGTTGCGGCTTAATGCACCTGACCAATCACTTCGAGCGGTAGATGAAGCAATTTCTCTTTTTAGACCCCCACCCAGACCTGCCACAATGTTTTAAGTAAAATCAGGATACCCAGTCAAAACAATCAGTATTTGGGGAAAAAAAAACAAGATCAACTAATACAATGAAGAATACAATTTTTTTTAAAATCAGTATTTTTACAATCAATGCTAAAAAAAAACAGGACATCTGCTCTAAACGTCTAACAATAAATCAATATCCTGTTTAAATCAGGATAAATGGCAGGTCTGCCCACCCTACCCCCCTCCCTCACTCATAACTGTGACAGTGTGATCTCTTTCAATTCCAAGAGCATTTTAGGGCCTTTATTAGTACATGCAAGGCCAATCGACATTATAAATATAGATCTAGATCTATCTTTATATTATATATTAGCCTAGATCTTGTAGTCTTTATATGTATATATATATAAATATACAAATATCTTAAATATAATTAGAATCTGGGGAATGATAGACCTGGAATCTAGATCCTACAGATCACAGGGGATATCGTATAGGGCTATAGATCTATGCTAGATGTAGCCGTCCAGATCGACATCTGATCAAGTTATAATAGACCAAGATCTAGACTAAGTCTACTAAGATCTAAATCTGGAATTAGAATAGTCTACATTAGAATCTATCTAGATCTAGATCTACCACTGGTCAGTTATAAGAAAATAATTTCTTATTTGCAACCAGTTGTTACTAACTACGCATGCACGGCACGGCGAATCGTTCGGGAAAATAAGGAATGGCCTTCAGAGCGTTCGGGAAAATAGTGACTTCGTAATAAAAATATATATAAAAATTCTTATACACACCGGCACCCCTGGTGGGATTCGTTCCAGATCTAGACATCTAGATAATAATCTAGATCTAGATCAAGACCTAGGGGGAGAACTTTCGTATACCCCTGCCACTTTAGATCTAGAATCTAGATCTCGATCTAAGATTATCTAAGAATTAATGGATTTCTTCTAGAAATCTAGATTCATTAGAGTCATTGTAGAAGGCACAGTATCGGCATCCAAACCAGTCCTCTCCGGAGTCCCCCAAGGAACTGTTTTAGAAGGTCCTCTCATTATTTTTAGACTATATAAATGACATCTCATGTCACGTCCAGGTACAGAAATCCATCTTTTTTGCGGATGATAGTCTTTTGTACCACCGCATTTCTTCCTCGCGTGACAATAAAATTTTACATGACCTGGATCGGCTTCAGAGATGGGAGGCATGGAAAATGGAGTTCCACCCTCAAAAATGCCAAACAAAAAAAACCCCACAACATCATACTTGAAGAAACAGATTCAGCAAAATATTTGGAACATTACTCCAACACCACCAAGAAAGCGAACAAAGTATTATTGAGAAGAAACATCAGTCATTGCCCCTCCCATATCATTTTAACATGCGCGTCGGTGACCTACTCGTGATTGAGTGAACCGATTTAGCGGAAGAAGAAGAAGAAAGAAAATTGTTTTAAATCGCTAGTTAGGCCAATTTTGGAATATGGTATCCCCATTTCAAAATGATAGGCCTATAGATAAATTTGAAAAGGTACAAAAAAGTGCTGGCAGATTTGCGACTGGAAACTAGATTTCTACCAACTAGAAATAGGTAGGACTAAAAATAACATGACATATTTGGGATGGGTCCCACTTGCGGAAAGAAGGGCGCAAATTAAACAATTTTTCAAGGCCCAACTCAGTCTGGTGGACATTCCGTTAAATCACCTTCGTATAAACACCAGACGAAAAAATATATACCATACCAACATCGAGTATAGTCATCTCTACTCAATTTATCCAAGTACCATTGAATCAGGCTCTGGACTCGCTGCCATAAACCACAAAAATATCTTTTAATGCAGACGTTTTTAAACAAAAGTTAGACAAAATTATCATCAGGTCTGCATACTTACTAAAAATACGCTCCTCGAACCGGGGGAACCGAAAACTTGACCGTTCTTAATTTAGCCAGTTAAAGGTGCCGCAGGGGTGAGGGGTTTGCCCTGGGCAGCCGGGTTTAGTCGTTTTTGTATCGTCATGTTTTGTCGCCCTACAGGGGTCCACTCCCGGATTTGTTAGTCAGTCCTTCGGGCGCCCGCCTGATTTTATCCCAAGTTAGTAGGATTGCCCCGGTTCCCGGAACAGTTTTTACTGATTTTACTCTTTGGCCCGTATAAAAGCAGCAACTGAGAACACACTTTTTAAAACTAATTGTGATGGCCTATACATTTACCCCTTGTCTTCTGATTTTATTTGTACTTTTACTCAAAGGGTCGTTTGGCTGAGTCGCAATATTAGTACGCGTTGGAGTAACTACTCAGCCATTGAGTGATCCAACTTACTGGAAGAAGAAGAAGATGAAGGTACCTTATACTGAATAGCGCCGACCACTTTTCAGTTTACGATACTGACTAGTGGTACCAGTTATTCAGTATAGGATACTGAATAGTGGCTCCCTTATATTACATACCTCATGGGTACTTTGAGTATGATACATTGTCGGTCCGTCCTTTCAAAGATTTTTCGATTTTATTATGTGCGCGCGCGCGTGCATGCGTAGGATATTAGTGCAGATAGTTCCCGCTGTCTCTGTAAGGTCTTGGATAATATTGGAAATGTTCACATTCCTATAATTTTGGCATGAGTATCCGTCGCTCACAACTCATACAGTCCAGATTTCCATTTTGTCCAGATAGATTCTTGTACATGAGAGACATTCTTTCCCAAATACACTCTGTCTGGTTCCAGAGGTAGGGGGCCCCTTTGCCATTTGTGAGATAATGGCTTTGAACTCTTAATTCCCCTACGCCTGCGAGGTCATGAGTTTGCCTAAAAAAAGCTCTATCAATTTAGTGTGCCATTGATGTAAAAACACACAAAAACTAACGTAGAGGTTATCAGAAAATTAGAAATACAAAGTTGCCAACTTATAATTAACATCAAAGGATACAAGTTGAGCTACTTCGGTCATTCTCATGAAAACGATCATGGAGGGCAAGGTGGAAGGAAAATCTGAAAGAGGAAGACTGAATGGACTGGGTGGAACATCGCGACAGAAGGAAAATTTACAACAAACAAAGCTAGATTTCTTGGGATCATCTGGGAAGCGATGTCTTGAAAAGTGAAAGATCTATCCTGAACAAAAAAGAGAATAGTTTAGTGAAGGCAGTGTACACATGGCTTCCTGCCTCCGAATGTTCGCACAGTTCCGTCACTACTGTCGCAGTATATTATTGTATTAGTAGTATAGTATAGTATATTATTATTATTATTATTATTAATTATCTTCCTGGCGTACTTTCCTTCTATTTCAAATTGTTTTTGTTTCCCTACTCACCAGGTTAGGGTTGTTTTTTTCCACAAAAGTTGTTGTTCATGAGTACCCTTTAGATTCGTAAACAGTAGAGTCTACTTGCCTTTCTGTGAACTAACAATCAACTTCCACGAGAATCATATAACTGGGCATTATTGGCACTGCTGCAGTCAGTCTAGATGTCAAGATCGGCTGCAGTGGAAAGCGCCATGAGCTACTTTCTGGAAATGGTGGTGTATACATTCATTTCTTATTGACATTATTGTTATTATTGTTATTATTATTGTTATTATTATTATTATTATTATTATTATTATTATTATCACCGTATTATTATTATTATCATCATCATCATCATCATCATCATCATCATCATCATCATCATCATCATCATCATCATTATTATTATTATTATTATTATTATTATTATTATTATTATTATTATTGCGTCGGGTGATCGTGCATGCTTAAAGATAAAACAAAATGAAATCAAATCAGAAATTAAATCATGTAAAGAAAGCTATAAAAATAAAATAGGTGTTTTAGATCTGGTGATAATAGAGAAACTTGGAGAGGTATTAAAAGCATGGGTAGTTATCCTGAAAAGAAAAAAAAAACATTGCCTGACTCTGTGGATATGAATGTTCTGAATAAGTTTTGCAATCGATTTGACACTACACATTTAAACACCTTGAAGAACACAAACAAATGTTGGATTCTTATGCAATTGACATTATATGTGAGTTTAGTCAAGGTGAGACAAAAATGGTTTACTTCAGACTAAATGAGCAAAAGGGCCCTTGTCCGGATGGTTTGAAAGGAGAGGTCCTAAAGAAATGTCGTGAACAATTGTGTGGTATTTTCACCTATCTATTCAATATGTCCTTGTTCTGTACATGCTTTCCCAATATCTGGAAAACACCTAAGATAATTCCTGTCCCTAAGAAAGCTAAAATCAGCTGTATGAATTAGCTCAGACCAGTCGCGCTTACTTCCATTGTCATTAAATCCTTAGAACAACTGATATTATGCAGAATAAGTAATGAATTCATACCCCAATCAGATAACCACTTTGGTTATCAACATAATCGTGGTGTTGAACATGCAATTTTGACCTTTACAAACATTTAGACACTCCTCACAGTTGCTCATAGTTGATTTTTCTTCTGCATTTAATACAATTCAACCTCATGTACTGATACAAACAATCCTGTCCATGAATTTGAATAAACTTGTCATATCCTGGGTGTTAGAATTCCTAACTGAAAGAAAACAATTTGTGCAAATTGCGAACGGAGGATCTGACACTTAATATAGGAGCTCATGAGGGTTATGTTTTAACCCCTTCCTTATTTACCTTTTACACAAATTATTGTTCTGATTCATCTCATGTTCCTATATTAGAGTTTGCAGATGACACAACCCTACAAGGTTTGATTTTCAATAATGATGAGTGGTCGTATAGAAATGAAATTGAATGCTTGGTACAATGGTGTGACAACAATGCTCTCCAACTGAACGTAGTTTAAACAAAAGAACTTGTAATTGATTTTAATAAAAAGAGAAGTACCATATCTCCACTTGAAAAAAATGGCAAAAGAGTTGAGCAAGTCAGCACATACAGGTATCTGGGAGTCACTATCGACAATAAAGTATTATGGAATGTGCACTCTCATAATGTTAGGTCTAAAATGGTACAAAGAATGTATTTTTTGACCAAGCTGTGTAATTATTAAGTTGACAAAACACTGAGCACATTGTTCTATAGATCAATGATAGAAAGTGTATTGATCTTTTGCATCACATGCTTGGAAGGTAATTGTCAGGTTGTAGAAAGGGGTAAAATAAATAAACTTATCAAAAAATCCAAAAACCACACGGCAGACATTGATAGTTTCACTGATCTTTATTCCAAACTTTGTTTCCAAAAATAGTTAATATCTTTCTAAATAAGAACCATCCTTTGCATCACCTCATCGTAACATCAAACGTTTCATTTCTATTATAACAACGAGTGGATGACACCGACAATCCTTTTTACCATCAAGTATTCGTCTGTATGACTCATCCTTTAAGAAAAAAATTTTGAATGTTTTTATATCTTTTTTAAAAATATAGCAACGCCTACGTTGCTGATGTTCATTATCACCATTTCAATTAATTTTTATCTTAAATGAATCACATTGATTGCATACTCACATTTCCTGCATAATGATTTTGTATGTTTTTGTTTGCATTTTTTTGCTATTACTAACGACTGTAACCACAATTCCATTTGGATAATAAAGTTATTATTATTATTATTATTATTATTATTATTATTATTATTATTATTATTATCATTATTGTATTTTGGAGCCCGATGACTGGTTAGATGCATTAAGTTTGACGTCACTTGTATTGAAGAAACCTCTAGACGGTACTGGGAAAGAGGGTTGAGGGATGTTTGATTTTTCTTGCTGTGATAGTATCTCGTGAGGAATCAAATGCTGTTATTTTGACCACCGCTGTGAACCAATTATTGACGATTTTCTTGTGTGGAGTTGATCGACCAATGTGATTGATGATTCGAGAGATATCGTAAGTGAGCTACTGTGGGAGGCTTTCATCGCATTCATTTTTTTTCTTGGGGGTGAATTGTGATATCGCATTGAAGATGTAAATATAGGATTTAATTTGGAGAGCAACGTTCGTCGAAATTGACTTCAGGTTTTTAATGCATTTTATCTGGATCTATATTGTCGTCTGCATCACATACTGGCGAACAAAGTACTTGCACCTCTACCACATACAGGAGAACATTTAATCACCTTGTACCACTTAATACAGGCGAACACTTAAACTCGTTGTACCGCATACCGGCGAAGCGACCAATGTATAGTTTTGAGAAATTGGCATTTAAAGTTTTGACCACATTTAACTGCTTATAAATTAGGACATCATTAAGCCTTAAAACGTTAGGATGGATATCATTAGAAGAACAGAGAGCCAGAATTAAGATCACACCATTCTATAAAGGAGTAAATGAGCTCACTACTATACTGGTACCTCTAAATCAACATCAAATTAATTTAGATAGAAGGTCCGCCAGACAGTCAGGCTTTCAAATATACAGTTTTGCCAGATTCCAATGTTAATAGTCACCTATATTCATTTTTCTCAAGCACTGCAAGATTGTGGAAGAAACTGCCACTCTTCATTAAAGTAATCTGGATAGTTTTACTGGCGCCGAAATGACCTATAGCTGTCGGAGGAACCGTAAAACAACTAAGTAACTAACTGGATACTTTTAAGAATGCTCTACAATTCGCTACCCTTAAACAAGCAACATCAGACTGAATCCAGCCACTTTAACACGCGCACTGACAGTAATACTCAGTCTAACTGAGTCGGTTAGTAATATGTGAAAAAGAAGAACGTATAAGGAATTGGTCTAGATTTTCAGCACCTATCCTTCATAGTATTCTCAATGGATATGCTAGGCTTATGATGTCGTTGGGGTGCTACAAATAGTGAAATTTTGATATTTAAAATTGTATGACTGTGTTCGCCTGTTTGTGGTACAGAGAGTTGATCAATTGTAGGTTGTTCGACCGTTTGATGCGCTTAGGCCTGTTTGTTGTACGGAGCTGATAGATGATATTAAAAATATTGACTTACCAGGATGATACGCTGCAATATAATTTTTAAAACATTCTTTGTATTGTTTTCACTCTCGAACCTCCTCCTTTTCCTCCTCCTCCTCCTCGTCCTTCTCTTCCATCAATATCATCATCATCATCATCATATTCGTCGTCATCGTAGTCATCAACATCATTATCATCATCATCATCACCATCAGCAGCAGCAGCAGCAGTAGTAGTAGCATCATCATCATCATCATCATCATCATCATCATTGTTATTTGAAATTTACACAACTTACACACCATTCTGTTGTATATTTTAAAAATAAGAAATAAACAAGTATTCCGACGTAGCAAGCAGGAAGCTTTATCCACATTAAATAAAATGTCATATTTATAAACAAACTGATTAAACCAAATCTGGAAGAATGAAGAAACTATTTATCAAGCGACGCCATCATTATAGCTTGGTGTCACTGGTGATTTAACTGTCTATAGAAGGCCTTTTGATCAGGGTGAGCATAGATCCGTTGCAAAGAATCATCAGGTCGTTATTATGTTATTTATATGTGTTTATTGGCACCTTTGGGGCAATTGAGTATCTCTTTCCCACGACAGTCTGTTTGTTCCGACGGCACGCGGTTGTCAGGCAACAAAATCTGTCGTCAAGGTGGACGGTTTTTTTTTAAAACAAGAATGCATGGGGCTCTTCTTTCGAGATCGGAAACTGCATACAATCTATCCGATTTCTGTTGATGCCCTCGTCTGATCTTCTCACTCAGAGGATGTCTTGTGCTGTGGAATACCTTTTCCACCCCTCTATATAATTCCTTGTCAAGTCCTTCAGGTGGCATGGCTTTTTCTTAACCGCTCCACTGATGGTGTCCATAAGCTGACTTAGGATGATCTGAATCTTCTTAACAGCACGCTCTATGACACTGTGAATATTGTTGTCTCCGCGCTCTGCCCATGGTTTGTTTCAAAGTAGAGGAATGCGATATTGGTCATACTTTTTTTTAGCTCTGTAGGAAATGTTGACACATGAGCGGGAGCACAGAGTTTTTTTGTTTTTTTTGTTTTTTTTGTCTCACCTATCCATCAGGAAAGAAAGACAGACATCTTATTCATCAACTTAAGACAGGTGTGAATGGAGATAGATTGCAATTTCATTTGATCTTCTTCGAGTCAATCCGTCGTGCCAGAAGTAGTGCTTTCCTTGTCCGATATCTGATTCAAACTAGTGAAATTGAAACAAGAGAGACGTCGTTTATATAATAACTCTCTTCGTTCTGTCTTGGAGAGGTGAATGACCTTTTGTAAGTAAAAATATGGCCACACCTGTCTTGATGTTTACCTTATGTTGATCTGTTGCCGCTGCCATCAGGGTCCACACGGCCTCTTTTTCCGGAATGTGATTATTGTGTTTCGTATGCACTTCAGGTGGCATGCCCTCTTTCAAAAACGAATTGTATATTTCACAAATCCACATAATGTGTCCTTTTTTTGTAGCATGAAATTTAAGCTTCTTTTCTTTGAAGACTTTCACATAGAACTCATAGTAAACACTGAGATCACATTCATCTTTATGTAGGCTATACATGGTGGCTATGTTGAGATCAGCGCACAAATACTCATACGAGGTAGAACTCCTGCAGTAATGCTATTCCATTTGTGGGAACTGGCCTATTTGGCATGCTACACTGTCACTTTTGGCAGCATCAGTTTCACGTTTACGTCGTCCACCTCTATTCTCTTGTTCCAGTATACCGCAATCATCCAATTTCTCTATCACGGACGAATGTCTGAGAAACGTTGGGGGTATTCATGAACATTGTGTAACATAATAATAATAATAATAATAATAATAATAATAATAATAATAATAATGATAATGATAATGATAATAATAATGATAATAATAATGATGATAATAATAATAATAATAATAATAATAATGATAATAATAATAATAATAATAATAATAATAAT
>JAUEKS010049957.1:0-10114 GCA_031762815.1 Tylodina fungina
GACTTGAGTTTTACACCCCTTTTCAACACATTTAAGGTTATATCAGAGGTGGGACCTACTTTTTAAACGTCCATCTCAGATAGGACAAGGCGACTCCACACGAGCCAGGGCCAGAGAAAACTCTGAAAAAAATCCTGGGTGAACCTGGGTTTGAACCCGGGACTTTTCGTCTTCTGAGACAAGTGTCTTACCACTACGCCACAGAGACCCCCACATCTTAGTCTATGTGTATGGATTCCTCTACACTGATAATTCTGACAGGACATTCATTTCACTTGTTCTTCTGTATGTCCATTTAATTCTTAGAAGTTGTCCGTTGAACCACATTTCTGCTAGTCGGTGTGATAGGGTTGACAATGCTTGAATTCACTGAGGGTTGGTTTCTTCCTGAATATATATGTGTAAACCAAAGCTCAGGGATATGCTGTACAACTCCACAATTTTAGAGCCTTAAATACATAATAAATGTTCTATATTTAGAACCACATATTTAATATGGTTACAAAATCCAAAATACTGACCTCATCAATAAGCTCTTGAATAGTACCAACAGATGCCTCTCCAGTTTGCTCTAGCTGCTTGAATAGCTTAGCGTTTAAAGGCTGCAAGACAAAAATTTTATTTATAAATATTGATTTTCAACTGATATTGAGTTGAAAAACACATAAAAAAGAACATGAAAAGGTTGATGAATATACAAAAGAGCACTACTCCTTATGGCGTATAAAAGTATTTTATCACAAATTGAAAACAAATGTAAATATTTATAGGCTGGATCTCAAGCGTTAAGTGGGAAACATTATCCCATTACTGAGCTTTTATGTGTGACCTAATAAATTTGTTACTCCACTGAAAATGTCACTTTCTCCATATAAATATAACTTGCATTGGAAACTGCATTCATTCAGTATTCAGTTTCTGCACTAGCTAATCTACTGGTTATGCTCGTATTTAAATTTTAACATACAAGGTCGTGTTGTAGAACTTCGTACTTTATACATTAGATTCTCAAACAAGCCCATATATACAAATGATAACATTCTTTTCATGTTTCATCTTTCCTACAATGTGGAATTCTCATCACTAACTTTTAAAATTATTTAAAAATTGTAAATTAGAAATTATAAAGATGGCAAGAAAAAAACATTACTGACCGACAATTTTGGGGCCGCTTTCTTTTTGGGTTTCCGTTTCCTAACTTTCTTGATTCCATTTGATCTTGGGCTTCCAATCTCATCTTCACTTTCTGAGAACACAAAAAAAGGTCAATGGTAACATGTTAATTATTTTCAACCAAAGAATTGGGATTATAAAATCAATACTAGTTACTGCTATCTGCTAAATCCAGCCATGAACGAGGCAAAATTCCTTTAAAAAATGTCAATATCATTTTTGTATTCTTAAAGATAAAGATCACATAACGAACGAAGAAGTCTGTAACAGAATCAGACAGGTCATTGGACCATACGAAGACCTGCTGACCCTGGTCAAAAGACGCAAGCTAAAATGGTATGGCCATGTCATGAGATCACTAGGGCTTGCCAAGACATTCCTGCAGGGCACCGTGCAAGGAGGGAGAAGGATTGGCAGACAGAGGAAGAGATGGGAGGATGACATCTCAAAATGGACGGGCTTGAGGTTGAGGGAAACCATCAGGAGGGCAGAAAACATAAACGATCGGGGGATGCTGGTTGCCAGATCACCTGTGGTGGCCCCAACGGTCCTCAAGACTACGGGATGGATAGGATAGAATAGGATAGGGCAGGATAGGATAGGGTAGGATAGGGAAGGATAGGTAGGATAGGATAGGATAGGATAGGGTAGGATAGGATAGGGTAGGATAGGGTAGGGTAGGGTAGGATTGGATAGAGTAGGATATGGTAGGATAGGATAGGATAGGGTAGGGTTGGATAGGATAGGATAGGATAGGATGCGTTGTTGCTATTTGCTGACTGCCACTGCTTGTGGTACTCATGTAATAGGTTTGCCGTACACTCACGCCTGGCATGCGGCGTAGCAATGGTTTATTAAGTGTAATCAACACCCACACAGTTAAGAGTAGAAGCATAGCTTTTATTAAAATTTTGCACGGGCAAAACAGCGAATATCTACTGGTTTTTCAATTTTCAAATGCCACAACACAAGTTATGAGATGATGGTGAGAATGATGATTGCGATGATGCTAATAAAGATGATGATTTTGTTAATACTGGTTAATGATGGCGACAACGACAACGGCGACGACGACGATGATAATGATAATGATGATGATGATGATGATGATGATGATGATGATGATGATGATGATGATGGTGGTGGTAAAGCTGACGACGACGTTATTTTTGCTGGTGATGATAATGCTGATTATGATAATGATGGCGACGATATGGATGATGGTGATCATTTCGCAGATGGATATACGATTCCTTTGTCAAAAGCGAAATGTTTTGTGATTGTCGCTACTGATTATGTTTTTGTAGTTAACGCTCTATATTGTAGATCTATATAGGAGGGAATTATGTGTAGTTGAAAATTTAACTCACCTGGTGTTCCACGAGGCACCTCCTCCATCTTGTCGTTCACAGCCTTGACCTTAGTCCCTGAATACGGAAGGGTTGGACAATGAGAATAATGTAAAAAATTGATATATTTGTTTCTTCTATTTTAAGTTAGTAATTTACTATGATTACTTTGGGGGCCAAGAAACATGATCGGTCCAATCGTCCTCCGTGATGTTGACATCATTAGGCCCTATACATTTTCCCGTTATTACAGGTGCACTTACTGTTACTAGACCCACTGATGGTATAAAATATATAATAATAGATAACATCTGTAGCGCTAAATCCTCGTTGATACAAGCTCTAAGCGCGTACACACTACTATTGCCCCAACAGACCAATGTCATACTGAAACCAGCTCAACTCCCTGAGGAGTATACAGTACGGGCTGCCGGTTAGGTGCTCATACTAACATACTGGCAATATCGTTCACTGTCTATAGTTGGGTACCCAGTTTACGCCCGGGTGGGACGAGGGAATTTGTGAAACAAGGATACATCAAATGCCTAGCACTGTCAGGATTCGAATCCGGACCTGTCGATTACGAGTCTGGCAGCCTAACCACTATGCCACCAACGCCAAGATGGATAACACACCCACACTGGTACTCATAGAACTCTAGTGCTAATGGCCATATCTGCAGAGAAATGTACTCAGAACTACCCCCTGCTTCCTGCACAAGTCAATGATCATTATGGTGTGGCAAACTACTTAATAAACTAGTTCTATACAAAACTCACTTGGGTTGTAACGATCCTTACAGGTGTAAAATCCGCCATGATGGCACAGTGTACCTTGACCCCAACGGTCATTGGTCACAACAGTGTCTTTTACAGGGCTAAATAGAAAGGATGACACAAATTTTAAAATAACACAAGTTCTACTGAAATTAAAATAATTCGGTACAGTGGAACTTCTGAAATCGGGAAGCCTCGGGAAGCGACAATTTCTTCCCGATTACCCAGGTTTCCCGATTGCCTGGGGAGCTCGATTTTGACTTAGGGATTTTAGTTTCCCCCTATAGGCTACTGGGGTACTCAGATCTTCCGCCAGGTCAAGGCAATCCCATTGATAAGAGTAGCCCTTAAAAAGGATGTTTTTGAAGACTTGGGTAGCCCTGGCTTGGGTGGCCTGGTCAGAGTTGGATAATCTCGCCACATGGCCTGCACAAGCAGCTCATTCAGCAAAGGCAGGTCGTAAAATTATCACTAGACCTATTCCCACCCACCATCCTCACTCCCTCCCCCCCACCTTTTTTTTCCCAATCCACGTGTTGCTTGCACTGATGTGTATTCGGGACACTTTGTCATTCAGTTAGTCTCTGTTTGGGTGCTTTAATTGGGAAT
The DNA here is from genome assembly GCA_031762815.1 of Tylodina fungina. Classification (NCBI taxonomy): domain Eukaryota; kingdom Metazoa; phylum Mollusca; class Gastropoda; order Umbraculida; family Tylodinidae; genus Tylodina; species Tylodina fungina. The sequence goes on from JAUEKS010049957.1 coordinate 3,908, forward strand.
ATTTTCCCGATTTTTTCTGCGCTTTGGGTACGAAATCTTCCCAATTAGCCGGGACCTCTGCCCGATTGAAGAGGTAAATTATATAGTAAAAATTCTGGGTTTTTTGGGGTTTCTTCATGTCCCGATTTCCGAGGTTCCACTGTATTAGTATTTGCCAGCTGTAATTATGTGTTTATGTTTCTTTATATAGAAATTGCACCTTATTTAATTTCAGTTTTTACAAAACTACAAATTCCACATCCACATCAGTGTTTTAAATTTATGATAACTTTCAAATCTCTTTTTTGACACTCTCAAGGAAACTATAAAATGATTTGGTTCTTCTGTAATAATCGATAGCATTTATTGCACAACATCCTCGTTGATACATGCTCTAAGCGCGTACGCACTACTATTACCCCGACAGACCAATGTCATACTGAAACCAGCTCAACTCCCTGAGGAGTATACAATACAGGCAGCCGGTTAGGCATTTATACTAGCATACCGGAAATATCGTTCACTGTCTATAGTCGGTAACTCATTTTTACACCTGGGAGGGGTGAAGAAATTTGTGAAAAGTGCCTTTCCCAAGGACCCAACGTCAGGTGCCTAGCACTGCCAGGATTAACTCCTTGGAATTTTTACCTAAAAACTGTACTGCTACTCATTTACACATGTCAGCTCTCTCAACACTTTTCTTTAAGAAGTCCTTTTGGGACATTCAGCTCATAGGGCCAGAGCTCATCCTGGCTACAGTAGCATAGAGGAGACAATGACAGATTTTATCCATCACTTTCTAAATAGGATGCTGCTAATATATCGCTGGCTACTTTCCAGCTGAAGCTGTACCCAGCTTCATTTGAAGCAGCACGGGTAAATTTTCTTGCTTTAATGAAAAAAACATATGCTTCTGGGGATCTTTGAATGCGATACATCTCAGGGTACAGTTTTGGCTGGAAAACATTTGGACCTTCTGTCTGCTACTCAAAGACTGTGAACACAGTTTTGTTATGAACCCATCACGCATAAGAAGGCAGGGAATTTATAATTCTTTGCTAGCTACGTTAACTCTCTGTTGACCAGCCTTCAATAAGTGTGTTGATATTGAGTAAATGCTATTTTAAAAAATTCCTCAGGAAGACTGAAGATCTTTTTCTGGTTAATAAAAAGCTATGTGACGGTACTGCCATCTTTCAACAGTAACCACCATACCTATCATTGTACAACCAGGCCAGGAAGTCGGTGGAGTTCCAGTAAGTGTCTGGAGCCTCCCAATCTCCACCAGACCAAATAATATCTGGCTTGTAAGCATTCACAAGTTCATAAAGCTCTGGAAGTGTTTTGGTCTGGGGGAGAAAGACAGAATCCTCCATGTTTATAGGGCACGTATATATCAGATATCACATGAACAAGTAAAAAGATCACAAATGCAGAACAGCTCAAATGAGTAGGCCTATATGTTGAAAGTAATTAATTATAAAAGTTGTTACATCTCAGCAAATTATTCTTTTTAAACACCAAAGAAAAGAAAGCTGAAACAATGTTTATACAAGAATTAATTAATAAAATTGGATCAGATACTCCAGCTCCACTGTTTCCTCTTACTTTGTAGTCGCATAAGCCACTGTGGGAGTACCTTGTCCGTGTGCACTCTAGTATCAATTAATACAATGTAACATGAGTGTATCTTAACCATGCCAACACATTAGACTATACAGAGCAATGGGAATGGGTAAGGGTAATAATGGCATGACAATAACATAATATGTTGCTATAACTATTATTTATTTGGGGCCAAACACCAGCTTTCCTATTGTTCATCTGCTTTTTTTGCTACTACTTTCTCCTTTTAATTTCCTACAAATATTATTCCTATATCTCTGCACCTTCTTCTAACCATTTCCTTTCATTTTCCTCAATAATTAATTCTTCGAAGCAGTCTTTCGCTTTACACATCAATCAGAACTCTACCATATGTATCTTTAATCAGTTTAAACATGGAAATCCGTTCTAGCTCTAATGTCTAATGTAACATATCAATATTATTTTACATTCTTGACATATGGAATCTACGCACTTTCCTTATTATGACTCTCAACTCATCAATCTCCATCTGCGTCTTCTTCAATAATGCCTGCTTGGTCAGAATTTCATTCTGATGGGGTTTGTTCTTTACTCTTTTGGTGCTTACAGCAAACCTCAATGTAGAATATGTCTCCTCAGTACAAGCTGGCGAAATGGTGCAGAATATGGCCATCTTTGAGTTACTACCTTGTGCATTCTGTAGAATTTTCATTAATTTACTGTTACGGTAGTTTATGTGTTCAACTTCACCAGAACTTAGCTTGGAGATAACTTGGGAGAGGAAGAGCAGAGACTTGTTAATTAAACAGACCTCTCTCATTCAGTCTCCATTGATTTCTCTCACCCTTTCGCTCCCTGCCAAGTTAACCAAGTTCAGATGCAAGAGATAGACCCCTGAGTGCTCAGAATTCACTCTCTCTTGGAAATGTTGCTCTAATGTTGACTCCATGGAAGCGTTCTTTCCACACAGGAATTCAAACTATATAATCAACTTCTTCACATCTAGCTTTGGAGTATAAAATTCTACCATGGTTTAAGCTCTTAAAATCAAAATTGTATTTTAAATATTGACATTGTGAAATAAACCTGAATATTAGAGTCACTTGCTCACTTGCAGCCACGAGTCAAATTTCCTCTAAATTTGTTGCACTATCACATCTGAGTGGGTTATTTTATTGCCTGCAGCTAGGATATATGAACGTAATATGGATTGACAGCGGAACGAGGCCTTCACTGTTGTTATTTATAGCAAGAATAGGTAAAATGTCAAAAAAAATGTCCAATGTGCGACCACCCGGCTAAGATGCGGCCAGTGGAAGCCATATGTGCGGCCACCCCCATTAAGGCGCTATTATGATTTAAAATACTCTTAAGCCTATAAATAGATGTAGATCTAGGAAATCTAGTAATTTCTGTGCATTTTCTCTTCTATTTTCTTGGCTTAATTGTGATGTGAACATATGGCCGCATGCAGGCTATCCAAAAAATCCATGTTGTGGCCAGGTGCGGTCAGACTGGCCACGTCTAGCCGAACTCGAAAATTAGCATGGCTTACATGCAGCCAACCTCATTGCTCTCAAGTTTGCCGTATAACCAACTGATTCTACCCACCATAATCATTATTACGCATATTTATTTCAAAACAATATTCATATATCCATTATTACAAGAAGAACAATGTTTAAGTCAACCTTAGTGACATTTTCACCAAGCGACGTTTTCTGATGCGCAAACTTTGACTTGACCTTGTGACCTGCTCTTTGTCTACAGATGACTCAAATGTAAACACAACACGTGCTATTGAACTAAGGGAAGCTATTGTGTATATTGTGTGTGACTAAAGCCAGTGGGTGTGTAGTTACCTAAAATGTCCGCAACTAGGACTGGCCTCGAGGTGGGCAAGTGACTGTATTGATTGCACTTTAAATTCATTCAAATCCAATTCCCATTTCATAATTATCTTTCAGCATAATTGATCTAATTTTGCATTGAAAAAAGGGTTGCTGTTCCTCAAACATGTTGTACAGGTATCTGAAAGACCTATTTTAAGATTTCTGTCAAGAGGTTGTTGTGGTGTGCTGCTCCTGGACAAAATCTTCTCTGACTCCACTTTTCTCCCTTGCTTCCGTGGACTGAACCCTTCAAGAAGTAGTGTTCCACCGAGCTGTCTTCCTTTTGGCATTTGGAGCACACATAAGTACCCGGTATGCCTAGCACCGATTTTCTTCAGATATTGGTAATCAATGAGCGAGGAGTGTACAAATTTGATCTTAGCCAGGCTATGATGACTGTACCCTTTCTTGTCATCAATTCTCCTTCAAGAATGCAGTTGGGAGGTACTCTGTCCAGCAGTCAGGACAACTCGACAAATGCAGTACCAGATTGAGTCTCTTGCTTTTGAGATGTGGATATCTTTCTTTGAGCAGCATATTTCATTACTTCTCCCAAGCCTTGGGGGAAACCATTTTTTACATTTTATAACCTGTGCACATGCTAATCCTCAATGACACTCTATTTATCCATCACTCTATCTATCCACCTCTCTCTCTATATATATATACGGTATATATGTATCTATCTGTCTATTCTTCAATCCTCTTTTCCTTCTTCCCTAATCCCCAAACCTCCACCATAATCCTTTACTCATATACCGTACACCTCTATCTTCTATCATCAATCTCTGAAATAAAAGCATCATACAACTTACCGTCACAAAATCTTGAGTGGAGAAATTGTTTTTTCTATCACTCAGATAAAGAGGATTGAAGAATTCAAACAAAGAGTAATATGTTCCAAATCTCAATCCTTTTCCACGAACAGCTATTGAAAGCTCACCTTTAAAAAAGGAAAGAAGAGCATATATATAGTTTTTTTCTGACTACTAAATTTATAAATTCAATATTTTTGTGGTGCTATTTTCTCAACATTGCGCATGATTCAACTCGACCTTCATAGACAAAGCATTACCGCTAGTCCTATACTGTCAATATTTGACTATCATAAAACATGTCAACTTTTTGCATCATTGAATAATTTAGAAAACAGACTATATTAAGAAAAATAGCAGTATTTCTACCCACCATCCTTTCAGAAAATTAAAACAAAACAAATAAAAAATAATACAGTGATTATGTAACAAAAGTTTAGAATGATTATATTGTGGTTTCTGAGCTCACTGAGGGACTCTGAGGCTTTAACGATAAAAATAAATCAGCAAGTACGACTGAATCTACCGAAGAATCTACTCTGTGAGAGATTCTGACATGGGACAGATGAAAGATTAGATAATATTATTTACCAAACTCAGAACAACTTAATTGTACCCTTGGCATATTTTTATGGACTTATTTATAAATTAAGTAACTGCATTATAATACCTGTGTCTGTCTCTTACCTACTAGATCTCGCCTGGGACCTACGTCCAGTGAGTTCCAGTTCCAAGAAGCCTTTGAAGGCCAGTTGCAAAAGCCTTCATGGTGCTTGGTAGTTAACACAACATATCTTTTCAAACAAGAACAAAAATCAGTTGACCTCAAATGAAAACTTAAAACAAACCGTATTGGTTTCTTGCTCAGTATCTTTTTCTGTTCTCAACACATTGCTTTCAAAAAACCATTCTATTTGAAAATGACAAAGCGCTACCATTGCCCTTTGATTTAGGCCTGTTATTAAAATCAACATTAATCTTAATTAATTAATCCTTCCTTTTAAAAATTATTCCAAATAGAGCTGCCAGAAACAATGTAGATCTATGTGTGTAGAACTTGATGTAGGCCCATTATGAAAATCAACATTAATCTTAAAATGTACAACTTCCTATTTGAAATTGCTCCAAACGTATAAATAATCTATTACATATTTGTGAACTTGGGAAATTATTATCACCTTCTCCGCCGTTACTACTCAAGCTACAAACTTGAAATTTGTCACGAGGGTACATATATATGCATTTTAATTTCTCTTATGAGATAATGAAGTACTTTGAATTGAATTGAATTGATTTTCTGCGTAGAACACTAATCAATTTTGTTTAAATTCAGAAAGTTTCATTATTCAATGGCTGGTTAGTTTTTGCAATAAAGTGACACCTCCGGAAGGTGAGCAATAATGTGAAGTCATCGGAAGGCGCGCTAATTGTAAACATGAAAAGCTTTGTAAATATCAAGAATCTATCTGGATGGAGATCCTCCTCTACATATCTCTTAATCTAGATTCTAGATCGAGATTCTCAAAGTAATATATAGGCCCTAATACTAGATCTACAACCCATTCTTAGAATGGGAGGGGGGAAGAAATACATTCCAACTCCAGATATGACACTACATAGAGATATAGAATCTAGATAATAGATTCTTAGATTAGATAGATTGAGATAATCTAGATAAATAAATAGATGAAAGAGGCTACCGGCTACATGCTAATCTAGAGATGTATAAATCTACGGCATTTTAAATCAAACTGTAGAAGTAGATCTAGATCTAGATCTAGAATCTAAAAATCTACGACATTTAAAAACAGAGGAATCAGATCTAGAAATCTAGATCTAGATTAGATATGATTATAGATTACTATACGATCTGAATATTGATTGTCTATAGATTGGTGTACTCCTTGGACCGTGACAACTAAGCTGTCCTACTA
>JAUEKS010050068.1:0-10114 GCA_031762815.1 Tylodina fungina
CATAACATTAGGAGATATATAGGAGCTATGCCATACCAATATCAAATGTGGTCAGCCACTTGTATACCTTTTATCCAAATTCTATCAGACCGTAGTACGCACACCTGAGTGCTGTGAGGAACTCCCGCAATGTGAATTGATTCTCTAACGAATTAAATAAACTGACCTTATGACCTAGATCTAGATATACCTAGATCTAGATCTAGATCTACTTCGTAGCAACTGCTTTTACACAAGTCATTTGACTTTTTAAATTGCTATTGTAGGAATAGCAGAAAGATTTGAAATTAGATAGATATCTACATCTAAGCCAAATAAATGTTCAGCTGTAACACAACTAGATTGAGAGTTAGACCTGATTTTTCATCTAGACCTAAGAGGGGTCTACATCAATCCAAGCAAAGGTTCAGCACAATCACAATCACTAGCCTGTCTTTCTTTGTATTGCATGGCATGGCACAACACGCATGCACAGGGGAATGATAGTCTAAGCCTTTCAAGATTTCAGACGGTTTAACTACAAAATTTAAAAAAGAAGCAGGTTCCTTTGGGAAAGGGATTGCTGAACATTGAAACAATGATTGAAGAGGTCCCAACTTTACCAGTTTGCAAGTGTAGACAAGCAAAGCAATTTTTGTTGGTTATTCGAGAATAAACATAGATGAAAGGGTGTTTCATGACCTCTCTAAATGATGACTCATATTTGAAACAGGAAATCTTGCATGGAATTAATTATAGATCGGAACACATAAGAGGCATGGGCTTGGCAGCTTCAGTCAGATTAAACAGTTGAACTGTAGCCTTACTTACTGGTGGTTTTAGTTTTAGTCAGATTAAACCTAGACTGGTGGGGGGGAAAAAAGGGGGGGGGGGGATTTTTTAGTCAATTTGGTCAGTTTCATCCTTAAAGCGTTAATGTACTTGTAAAATGTGTCAAATGTGAATAACAGAAAATTATAGATAAAAAGCATGATGTGCTAACACATTTTAGTTGTACTTCAATATTAGAACATGATGTAGACCCCTACTGAATAACAAAAAAATAACAACAACCAAGCATTAACCTACATGGGAGGATCCAGGCTGACTCACCTATACGAGGGTATTGTTGTGTCATCAGGTGAGTATTGACCAAAAACCGATGTCCATAGAGGTTCAAGATTTCAGGATCTTCCGCTACATGCAACAGCTTTTGGAAGACTCGACTGTAGTCAGGCGTGAGGAAACGTCCCAGATTGGCATCGTACACCCGGTCAGAGAAATGAACCAGCTCCGTAACAGGGTTATACAGGCCTCCCTGAAAACCAAAGCTTAGGTCGAAGTCAGGATCTGAGTCAGATTCCTTCACACCTAGTGGGTTGTAACTGACGTGTTTCACAATGTTGCCATCTGAATTAAACACCACTAGGGGGCTTTTACTGGGGTCAACCATGATGTAATAAATCCTCCCGTTGCGCTGAAATCCCACCAATGTTCCTTCTGTATCTCGGAAATATTCAGTCAACTGGCCGGTGGTGTGATTGTACACGTGGGTAATGAGGTTCTTCCTCTTCATATCACTGTAGAAGAACTGAAGAATACGTCCGTACCGGTCACGCTGCACTGCCAGCCGACCAAGAGCATCGTAAAAGTAAGAAAACTTGAACACACCATGTCGTGTCATAGAGATTAGCTGACCGGCAGAGTTGAAGGCCACGTGATCAAGCCCCCTCTGAGCCATTAGGCCATCACTGTCAAATTTGTAGCTCACTCCACCCATCATTGTTATCTTGTCTCCAACATCAAAATCCATTCGCCTTGTTGTCCCTTGGGAAGTGATCTTATGGATGTTGCCATCAGCGTCATAGCCAAATTCCCAGGCTGTCTTTCCTTGTAGGAGAACATCTGTCACATGACTATCCACATCATAAATGTATTCTACTGCCAGTTCCTTCCACGCATCCACTCTTCGCTTCCATTCATGAATTCTTCCTATCTTATCATAGTTCACCTGCATCTCAAACTTGACAATTCCTTCAAACTTAATAGCCACGGTGGTTATCCTTCCGTAGCCATCGTACTCTCTGGTCATAGTCATGTGAGAGTCTGAGAAGACCTGTTTTGCTTCCGTCACCCACTCCACGCTCACACCAGCGAAATTTGAAAGTTTACCGTTGTCGTGGTTGTAGGTGCGATTGGAGCTACAGCTGATGTTGTTTGATAGAGTCAACATCACCTCAGTTTGTCGGAAATTGTTATCGTAACCAAACTTGAAACTGGCACCAACGAGACTTGCATCTTGCGGGAATGAGACAGAAGCATCGTGGACGAGGGAGCTCAAGTAGCCGAAGGTCAGTGAGTTGGAGTAGCCGTGGGCGGTGAGGGATGCGTGGGCCAGATGGGTGACCACTGGGTGGTAGGCCATCTCTATCAACGTCTGGTCAAACATCACCATGGACCTTTGGCCCAAATCATTGTACCGGTAGACAATGCGACGCTGCTCACTGGGGAAAATCACCTTTGGAGAAAAAAGAGAGAAAAAAAATCCCAAATCATTGACATTTCCGAAAATTGCACCAGGTAGGTGAAAGGTGATATTGTGTTTCACAGTAAATTTGATCATTAGTTTACTTGCAACATTTGATTTCCTAGCCAGTGGATTGGATGGCAACAACACGTTTTGGCTGAGGTTTTGAATACTGTGATAATATCATGAAATCCTTACCTTCTTATTATTCTAACTCTTTATCCTCCTTCACTTCTATCTTATCCGCCCCTTCCACCATCTACCACCACACCACCTCCTCCTCTTCCTTCTTCACTTCTCCTTTCTCTTTTGCATTCCTCTGCTCTCACTCAAAGGCTCAAGTGTTCTTCAATGCATAATAATCTAATTAACTAATGTTTTGTGTGTATCTGTTTTTTTTCTATTATCATGACATTCCTAAATACTAAAGGTAACTGTGTCTTAGAGTGAGATGAGCCAGAAAGCAGGGAGATCAAAGAGGCAATGGCTTGACTATATCAAGAAGGATATGGTCGAGGCAGGTATGAGGGAACAATATACAAAGAATAGGAATGATTCACAGTGGCGTCCTGTAAGGAAAGGAAAATACTAGGAGGATGAATCAAAATTGTAGGCAGCAGTTGCCTTTCTGCATCACAACATGGGTGATACAATACCTCCTAACAGAGAAGTACCATAGGTAAAGTAGCCTTTTAAAGCCATTCAGCTCACAGAGCCGGAGCTTATCCCAATTTCAGTAGCATGAAGCAGACAGTGACAGATTTTATCCACCACCTTCTGGATAGTCTATCGTAGAATATTTACCATTTGAACCTGTACCCATTTTCACCTGGGTTGAGTGAACGACAGAGGTAAATATTCTTGCTTAAGGCCTGGTCACATGAGGGGGAAAATGGAATTTCATTCCCAGCTCAAAAACTGAAATAGCGCTGGTTATGGTCACACGGGTCAGTTTCTGGACCAATGCCAGTCTATTCCTGTTTTCGCTACGGTTTACTGGAGAAATTTTAAAATAGGATGAATCCTACCTTTATTCCTGATTTTGGTCACATGATCTCTCCGCAGCAATGCAGCAGTGGTGGACAATGGCGGGCAAAGCTTGTGTCAACTCGTAGGAATATATCGTGTAATACTCGAACGGGAAGTTGTATTTTCAAATACATATTCTTAATTCAATCTATCTAATTGAACTTATTCCTTCTACATGAAAAAGGGCAGTGTCTGACATTTCTTGGCCTAGATCAAGATCTAGATCTAAACGTCAAGATTCGAATGGGTTACACAAAGCAGTGATCTCGCGATCTCTCAGCAGCGGCGACAATGGCGGCCAAAGCTTGTGTCTACTCGTGCTTAATATTTTGTATAATACTCGAACGGGAAGTTAAATCGGATATTAATTTAATCTATCTAATTGAACTCATTTCTTCTACATGAAAAAGGGCAGTGCCTGATATTTCTATTCACTGTCCTACTCATAGTTATCTTGGCCTAGTTCTAGACGTCAAGATCCGAAGTATTTTGCTCAGGCCAAAAATAAACTTATCCCTTCGATAAACCGACTCGTGTGACCACCAGGTAGAAAACTGGCAGAAATCAGGAAACACAAAAAGAACTGGTTTTTGCCTTTCCCACCGATATCAGGAAAGCAGTCCCCTCCCCCCCCTCGTGTGACCAGACCTTTAATGAAAAACACATGTGTTGCAGGTGGCGTATCAACCCGGTACCTCTTGGTCTATAGTCCAATGCTCTACCACAATAACACCAATCCCCGTCCCTACACTCCCCCTTGTAGAAAGACAATGCATAGTGTTAAAGCCTACCTGTAACAACTTTCCCATGGCATCGTAGTCCTCGATGTAAGGGAGGGAGAATCCAGGCGCTCGGTACAGGAACCGCCTCATGCCCAGGGTGAGGAGGGTGTGGAAGTGGTGGTGCCCCAGGAACGGGGTCATCACGCTCTGGAGGTTGCCATGTCCGTCATGCTTGAACAGGTACTGCTTCCCACTCGGCAGGAAGATATCAGTTGGCTGAATGGAGAAAGGACATGGTGGGTTACAGACCATCGTAGTAATTTCAAACAGCTGCATTAGCGGAAACAGGCCATTCCTGGTGGTGGTGGAATTAAACACAGGCGTAAATGACCATAAGTCAGATTAAATGAATTCATAACTCTAGTAAGTAAGTAGTTCTTTTGAGAAATTTGGCTCATAGAGGCGGAGGTTATCTCAGTTTCCCATTACTCTAGGGGGAATGATAATAATACAACAGAGTCACATGTTAAGCTACCCTGTAACCAGTAACAGCTTCGAATTTTAGGTTGAGTTTTTGAGATCCATGTAAACTCTAAAGATTTCATACAAGGACATGCAATTTTAATGCTCATCTCTAATAGCATGATGCAAATATAAAAAAAGGCATCATTTGGGAAATGAGCCCAAGCGAATAGCATTTAAGATGACACAGTGCTCACCATTGCTTGAAGTGGTTATCTCACTCCTTACTGTCCTTCAATGCCATTAACAAAACAATTTAGTTACTGATGAATATGATGAAACACCAAAGAAAAATATCTTACTGATGAACTATGATGAAACGCCAAAGAAAAATATCTTACTTTTCTGGAATGATTTCGGTAAAAGTATCTGAATTGCTTTCCTCCAGGTTTGAGAGTTCGTTGCTTGATGAGACCTGGATCTTTGTATTCCCGCTGTTCAAGCAGGTCTCCGTACTGCCATTCCACAATGTCACCATGGGTGTTGTACGTGATATTCATGGCATGATGGGAAGAAGCTGGGATAAATTGAATGGGGAGACCCGCTGAATTGTAGACCACTGTGATGATTTCACGAAGACTTTTGTCCAGAACAGTCTCTGTGTGTGTGCGACGGTCATACTCAACTGTCAGAAGATTTTCACCATTGATCTGGTGAAAGAGCACATATACACCATATATGAACTGGTACAGCAATAAGTCATTTAACATTCAAATACAAAGTAGTAGTACAAGACCTTTTCTCTTCTTTCATTTAAATGCGTGTTCTAAAGAGATGAGCTTAGTCTGGCATGATATATTATTCAGGATGTGTTTAGCACAATGTTGAGTAAATAAGTCATTCTATTACAGAACACCTTGGTAATGCAAAAGCTCAGAAAGCAAACAAAAAAACTCTTAAAGTTCTATCTAGCCAGGCTTTCATTACTACAACATGGAAGCTTGAAGTTTATTCAAATCACACAAAGAATGCTAAAGTATTAACATTTTAAAATCTAAAATGTTGCAAAACATGTTTAATAGCACACTTTAATTTTTCTCTACCATTTCCTTGGTCAATGCACCTAAATACAATGCCTACTCAGCTGAGATATTGTCAGCTGGCATCAGCCCGATATACTAGTTGACCAGTATTATATGCTGTTGTGAGTATCTAAGCACAATTCTGGAATATCTACGGTTAGTTCAGAGTGGAAATATTGAAATCAGACAAAATATGTCCAGATGGTCAACTTAAAAATAAAATGGGAACAAAGAACATGAAAACAAATGAAAGAAATAAGTAAGTAGGAAGACAAGATTACTTCACTTGAATTCCTACTAAGGAGAGTGAGTAAAGAACACAAGATAGAGTGATATGGATGCAAGTACAGAATTATTGGACAGAAAATAAAATTATCGCATAATGCACTCAGGTCAGCATTTCCCCTTCAGTAGTCTACGATCATTTGTAGACAGGTGTGGTGAGGCACAGCAGGAAAGACATGTTCCAGGATAAGACACGTGTAACTTTGAATCTCAAGAGAGGAGAGAAATGTCTTATGGAACTTTTCTGATTAGCTCAGAAAAGTATCTTGATTTGGTCTATATTTTCTGAACATGCCAAGCAATAATCTTTTCTTTTAAAGCAATCACATTTTATGCAAATCTTTCTATTGGGAACTATATATTATTACGGGATTGTGTCAATCACTCGACTCATTCATTCATTTGTTACACAAAAGGTGATGTGCAAGATACCCGAGGTAAAATTTATTCTGTGCATGTTTAATCAAATGTGCATATGGCTTTAAAAGCATTGTGCATGTTAGTAAAGAGATGCAATATTTGCTTGTCTCATAATACACAAACATGAATGATTTTATTAATGATTATTATAATGACTTGAATATTTCCAGTTGTATATTAATTGCTTATCAGCTTTAATGCAATTAAAACAACCATTACAGATTACAACAATATCTACATGCAAACATTCAAATATCTAGCTCTGAAGTTGTATCATTTTGTTACCTTTTTCTTTTTTTTAACACCACCACCATCTAGAAAATTCTTCAAATCAAAAGTTTATCATTTATGTCAAGATTCTATTTACATTTAAGAAGAAAACAATATTTATGAAATATAATAAAACCCTCAAAGGGAAAAAAGTTGTTTTGAGTCCGAGAAGAATTGTAAAACAAAAACAAAAAATCTTGGGTCTTAGACTGAAAATAGTGGCTTACAGAATGGAAGGTGTTCAGATGTTCTATGTTATTTTGTCATTAACAGAGGATGCACAAGTAACACATTTTAGTGCAAAAGGTCTGACCAAACAAGGCAGAGATGGGAGATACTGTTCTCCTTTTAGGACTGATAACAAAAAGCTTGTTGACCCATGACAGTATGATATGCAAGAGAATGAAGGCATGGCAATGATGAAAAAAGGTCTCACTAAACGTATGCTAGGTCTATCTCTAAAAAAACCCCAAGCCCAACACATGTAGATGTATCTATTTCATTATAGAAGAACAAGTAGAATATATATCTGAATCATGATTTGATTAATCTTGAAATCCGACTTACATGTGCGTAAGAATAGTCCTTTCATTGGTTATGAATAATATGAGATTGGACATTAAAATAAAATTCCCACAAAAAGAAAAGAGTATTTGAGCTCTCTTTGTCTGGCTGTTACTTTGTTTCCACCATAGCAATTTGTGGAGGGCTGCATAAAGTCACATAAACTTCTTTTTTCTACAGACATGGCACTTCATTTCCAAAACACAATATCTATGTTTGCTCATTGTATGCATTTGTTTTGTGTAAGTTCCCTCACACTTTTCATACCTCTTTATAATTGAAAAGTGCAAACAAACACAGCCAGAATTGGAGAGAAATGGGCAGCTGACACGTCCATCTTTATAAGGCAACAGGTTTGTTTTTTTCATGATTGACAGTGGAAGTAAAAATAATTTCAGGACACATCAATTTCTTTTTGTTTTCTTGGAGAAATCAAAGTATCTTGGAACACATAATGACATTATATCAATATGTAGTTCATATACTCCATGAAAACCAAGCCCAATAGAAAGATGGTTGTGTGTGCTGCTCTGGTGCGGTTGTAACAGGAGTTAGAATAAACTAAAGTTTGGCGGGTAGCACAGGACATACCATCAGGGCTTTATCTCTGCCCTCTCCTCCTAGAGGATCATGCACAACATGCTGTCGACCCAGGTCTCCTACCCGCATACGCTGACCCAGTTTCTCAATGACACGAGAAGTTCCTCCTCGTCCGCCTCTCCGGAGATAAAATCTCCATTCTAGCCGGTGCGTTGATGATCCCGGCACTATCACTTTTCTCTTGTAGTGCATGAGATTCTCATTCTCCATGATAGGGTGAGAGCCTGTTTCTATAGCAACTGTCAGGTTACTAGGGAAAAGCATAACCACTGCCCCATCTGGGAGATAGGTAACTTTCGTCTGGCTGGATCCTGTGAAGATCAATATAATGTTTGAATGAGACATGATCTTAAAATTATAGAACAACAGGGGTTATATTGATCAGATAGAATTACCTACTTAATGATTCTTCACCTGAAAGACAAACCAACTGCAGTAAATGTAACTTGAACACACAAAACATTGATAGAACACATTTAATGTGATAAAGCATTGCTTCAAATAAACACGAAGAGAGACAACAACAGAATGTGAAAACTGTGTTGACAGGAGAATAGTGTTGGATACACACAACAGAAATATAACAAAGACAACAAACAACAGAACTCATAGAATTGAGGGTCCTTCTTATTCTGTAAAATAAAAAGAGAGAGAGAGAGAGAATAACATCTATTCACAAAACACAGTTGTTGTCACTTTTGAGGTCTCTGCGTCAACTGGAATGAACAGAAAATACAACACAAAAACAACAGCTACCACACACGAATGGGTGAAACAAACACAGACAATTGTATTATTTGGATAAGGAATATGTAACCTAAAATAAAAAAGGCAGTAGAGACATCTCCTCAAGAGCATTTAGAGTGTTCTGTAGGAGAATTAGATGAATCTGAGAAGCTTAGTTTGAAGCAAATGTCCGAATTCATAGCATATGTGGACTCTTCGCCATATTAACAAACTCCCTGATGGATGAGTTAGATGGAAACTCATGCAACATTGACCTACTCAAAGCAAAAGGCCACCTTGATCTTCCTAGGGAAACTAAAGAGAAGTTTTAATCTATGTCTAGGTCAGACTTAGACAGAAAAGTCCTTTGTCTAATCTAACATCTTACACTGAGAGGAGAAATTCATAAAATAGTAATATTACAACATAAAATTCATTCATATACCATACTCCATTAAAGTTTCAGTCAACTGCACTAAGGAAATAGAGTGCATGATTTATGGAGTCTTTAAACATGTATTTTGAAATTAAAATTAAGGAGGGTGAATCAAAGTCCATTGCAATATATTAAAAATTTCTTTTTAAATTTCATAAAAAAATATGATCACCATAATGATATTTCTGCGACTGAAACTTTGAGGAGACAAATAAACAAACAAGTACACAGACAACATCGATAAAGCTATTTCTATCATGAATGCTAGACACCCTAGGAGCGGCAATTCTGGATTTAGTAAGCACTTAGCAATGCAGCGTGGGATATGCGGTGGGAGTAGAAAGCAGGGTAAACCCATCCCATGGTGAAGAGGTGTTAGAAGGTTCAATGTATTATACTGGGGTGATTAACATGAAACTAATGAAAACTTCCACACCAGATCAGAATAGAGTGAATGAAACCAAGGTTATTAGTGTAGTTTTCACTCAAAGAGTTTAAATGCAAACCATTCACACTGATATAAACTATTCAGCTCATCTACAAATTGAAATGTAAAAATTTGATATTATTTTTTATCCTTCATCCTTCAAATAGTGCTTAAAATAAAATGAAATGAATATTCTTCAACTCAAACCCCAAAGAAAATGTTTTCAATTATCATTTCCATGACAGTGCACCTGCATGTGGGAGATTGTGATGTGGTGGATTAAAAAAAAACCCCTGCTCGTTTCTGGTAAAAGAATGCCTTGCATATTAGGAAGGGAAAGTGTGTATAGAAATGAATGTATCCACAGAAAGGGATCAAACCACAGCACCTAACAGCCACTCTACAATACATGATAGCATCACCACATCAGAAATGTTTTGTCTAAAACATGCTCAATCTATTCTTCTGTTCACTGATCTCATTATTGCTCCATTAGTTGAACTCTATGCATGTGTGTGCGTGTGTGTGTGTGTGTGTGTGTGTGTGTGTGTGTGTGTGTGTGTGTGTGTGTGTGTGTGTGTGTGT
>JAUEKS010050179.1:0-10113 GCA_031762815.1 Tylodina fungina
ACACATTCTGTCACTTAAATAACCTATTTGTGTTGCAAGTGACATAAAACTTTAACTCAAATCAAACTCAAATCAAACCTCATTTTTATGTCTGCCATTCCTCTTTACTTGTACCAGGGGTAGGCATGTCTGACAAGGTCAATTTAATACAGAGAGTCACATATGGTGGTGTTTGAATACTGTGGGTGTGCATCATTACCGTCATATTGCAGTATTTCTGTAACTTGAAACAAAAGACGCAAGGACTCCTTTTAGTAGGCTAGTTGGATTACTGTCAGTTCCTGAGGTACACAGGGTTTTCAGGAATACAAAAAGAAATCTGACTGTTGTAAGCTTTTAATGTTTATTTGTGTGAAGAAGTACAGTGAGATGTCGGCCTGCAGAGTACATGTCACAATATAGTGACATCCTAATGAAAACTTTATTTTATTTAGATATTTTTAGATTGAAAGTGGCGTAATGGTGTATGGAAAATGTTGTTTGTACCAATTTCGTTTGATGCTCCGTTTGATAAAATTTAGTTCCAGTTCTGCAGGTAATCTAGTGCATCTTAGAGTGAAGTCATTTATAGGAGTTGATAAGGGAGTACTGCCCAACGGGTTTCAAATTGAATTCCATTTTGTGCCGTATCCGTTTTGGTTAAAGTAAAAAAAAAAAATGTCATAAACATGACTACTAAAGGTGAGAACCAGTTCTAGGGCGCTTAGGGGATATGCCTTTTAAGATACTTATGCTACAATAAGGCATAAATATTCCGTAGTTTTTCATACTCAAATTTTTTTTGTATAAAACAAAAATAGTGCCTGTCAATAATCAGGTGAATCACAATGTTGCAACTAAGTGTAATTAAGTTTGAATGCTTTGTTTAAGCTGTCTTTTCTTACAATGTAATCAGCAATCGGATTCTATTCTCTCAGCACACAACAGGCTAACTATGGTGCTATTATTTGTGACCGAGAATACTCTAGTCCCCATCCAAACTCAGCCAACACACACTTCCTTCTAATATAGGGTTGGGGTTTTGGGCGTAGCAATGAAGTTGATCTCACACACATGCTCAGAGCTGATGACTATTGCGTAAGTTGTCTGGCTGAGCAAAAATCAACCCTGATGCACCAGGCAAGTCCAGCCTACTCATTGTGACTGATCAGGTTGTTAGCTCTACTCCGCCTTAGGTTTCGGCTACAGTAATAGGTTTTTTTAGCAGCCAGTGAAATCAAAGACCTGTCTTATCACAGGCCTGCTGTTTAAAACGTATTTCACTTTACATAGACCACAGTTTGGATAGGGGGTGGTTTTGTAATTTGTTTTCTGCTTTGTAGAGTATTCCACATAATTTATTAAACGATACAAGGATATAATCAGTGGAGGAGCTGTACACTTCCATTTCTGCAGGTTTGACTGTTGAAATTATGACCGGTCAATTGCGCATAGCTAATTTTCTTTCACTTTCCTAAAGCCAAAGGTTAGGATTGTGAAGGATGTAATGTTAGTACATGTACATGTGTATTTAGTAGTAAATGTATTTTGATTGCTTTTAGTAACTAGTGAATTTTTATTGCTTTACTTGTTTACATGCAATCAAATAGTATGCTGAGGTTTAATTTATTAACAACACCATTGATTAATATTCATGTTTAAGTTAATTCTTTAGGTAGGCCTAATTCTTTTTGTATGAGAATTACAAAGTTGTCTCTCCATTGAGGCTCATCTAGTCTATATCTCGGTGCAGATACTGTGGTGACATGTTTACCATCTCCACTTGAAATGACGGAGGAGAGGGTGGAAGGATTGATGTGCACCCAGAGTAGACAGTTTTCATCCCTTTCAGAAGCCACTCAGAGACTAAAGACAGGTAGGATAATAAATATTCGCCTTATAATACCAGATTATACATTCTTCAGGACTGACTTAATTTAACAGTATGAAATCATCTAGGATACATATTGTAATTCTGGCAGTATCAGTATTGTATTAATACATTCAGAGTGCGTTGATGTATATCCTGAAATAGACTACTTCATATTCGGGTAAAGCAAATAAAATGTGCAGAGTATCTTGAGGTACTCTGATACAGTGGATTTATCATGTCCAACATGTTGATGAGTAGTCACAGTTCAAATTTTACTAAAGTTCATTATTATGCATGTTGTTGTGACAATTTGTTTTGTATTAATTATTATTTTCTATGACTTATTTTATTAGTTTTCACATTGTATAACTTATAGGATTTGTCAATTTGTCATTTTCAATAGATTTTTCATGTCTAGTGTTCTAAGTTTATTTTCAAAGCTAACTTTTTTTTCCTGTTCAACTTTAGAATTCATGGCATGTAATCGCAGTAATGAAGTCCCAACTATAGTTTTTGTCTCGAAGATGTTCCCAGTGGAAAAGAAGCATCTTCCTCATAACAAAGCCAAGTAGGTAGACTTCAGGATTCATGTATTTAGATTTAACAATTAAGAAGAAAAGGAAAATCAAGCTCTTAGAATACTGTAGACTTTCCTTTAGAGATGGCAAATAATAAATGTTGTAACGGTTTTAGAATTTCGTTAAATACACAAATCCTCTTTTGCTCTAATGTAGTACTTTACTCTGACCTACATTCTAATTACTATCTCTGATGTAGGAAGTAAATGGTACGACTCTTTGTGCACTGTACTGATTATACCTGCTTCCATGGAGTTTGTTTCATTATGTTAATATATTTACACTGCAAACATAAAAGCTGATGTTGATATCATATGTTGTCACCTATTGTCTAGACCTCTAACTGAGCAGCAACTTCAGGAAAGATATGCAATGGCTAGGAAGCACCATGCAGATGTTATGGCGAAAAGGGAAGAGTGTGTAGAATCCAGTGGTCACCATCAGTTGTCAGGTACTTTTTAAGGAATGATAAACAAAAAGACAAGCCCCAATAGTTTTGCTGGTGAAAAGGTGCAAATGAGGTTTTACTGTTGTAAAAGACAGCTGTATTCCATAGCATGATGAATTATAAATCCAGCACCTAGTGTCCTAAACTGTTTAAGATAATGTCTCTTAATTATGGGCTCTCTTAGGCACCACATCTGTGACACTTTTCAATGTTGCTGAATACATGGTTATGCAATCATTTACTATTTACTATTGAGTGTGTGTGTGTATGTGTGGTGTGTGTGTGTGTGTATATACGCACACACACACATATATACATATACATCTATGTATATATATTACAGTACTATTTACTGTTACCAGATAGTTTTTAAACTCTATTTCAGATTCCAGTAACAACAAGGACAAAGAGAATCCAGATGATCATGCTTTCATCGCCTTTGCCAGGGTGTTCAGTGGGACTCTACGCAAGGGGCAAACCGTATTTTTCCTGAGTCCGAAACATGACCCCGGAAAAGCCGTGGGAGATGTAAGTTTGAGATATATTTAATATTTACAATCATAGATGTGATGTTGCCTGCATTAGATATACACAAAATAGATGGCACATTGAAATTGATGGTACTGCAATAGACAAAGTAGACAACTATGTAAGTCAGGGGTAGTTGATCACCAATGGCTATGACCAAATGGTGGTCAAATATGTTGGTACCAACTCGATGTCAATGGCAAGAGATAGGAAATTGTGGCAGTATTATTGGTGACGCTAAGCCTAATCATGAAGAGCAAGCACATGATGCTTTATAAAAACTGTAGACCAAGTGCACATTTCTATATCTAGGTAAAATTTGAATTGAGAAATTCGGCCATGTTACTGGAAATCACTGAATAGGAAGAAAGTCTTAAGATAATATATGTCCTTTATTAAAGGTAATAGTTGAAAAACTGTTGATGCTGATGATAGGTCCTGTATTTTCTGGGACCATCTCATTTTGGGGGTTCTGGAAAGAGTAGGTAATGTTAATAGCATGTGTGCTGTGAGAGACAGCGATGCCTCTGCTTTTTAACTCACTGAATACCGGGCTTCATATCGGGAATTATTCCCTGGATACCGGGAAAAAGTAGGGTCATTTAAAAAAATAGTATCTCCTTTATTTATGAATGGATTTTGCTCAAATTGTGATATGTAATGCAAAATAGAATGTATATGTCCTTCATGTCCACCACAATTGCATAATTTGTTGTTTGTTGGTGGGCATGATGTGATTCTGAGGCACAAACAAGGACCGAAAAATTTTTTTCAACTGGATAGGGTATGACTATATTTGATGTCCATATGTACCAGTATTTCACCTGAAAAACAATGGGAAAAATACCAAACTAATACCATTAAACAATTTAATGAACTGAACTGAATTGTATTTTTTTTTTTTTTTAAAGTTGGGAATGAGCTTGGCTCAGAATCGGAATCGGCTGACGAGTCATTTTCAATGTTACCCTCATGATCTAGATCTAATTCTCTATCAGAATCACTATCTTCCTCCTCAGAAGAACTAAGAGACAAATGGTTGCACTGTTGCTACTGCTAAGTTACAACTAACAACAAGGCCAGGTCTAGCTAGATTTGGTGGTCCAGGTCTAGATCTAGATATTCCCTTCAGTCCCACCACTTGCTGACGTTGAAGGCTCAAATTCTTATAATCTAGAATCTAAATCTAGATTCTAGATCTTTTGGGGGGCTGGAGTCCCTTACTTTTTCTTCTTAGGAAGTTCATAAGTTTTATCTGCATCACTATCATCTTCGGGCATAGATTCACGGTCTAATAGATCTAGATCTAAATCTAGATTGAGATCGGTAGTAAACACTTGTCACCAGGATGGGATGGCCTTACAAAAAAAATTCACCAAAAATCTATTTCTTACACTAAAGAGTTCTGGTTGGTTGTAAACTGCTGAGGACTGTCTTGGCTATCATACGGGAACTACATTGATCGCATAGTTTCGATATTAACAGTGCAAAAAAATTATGAAGTCAAATTCGTAAATGTGTGATCAATGTAGTCAAGCGTCAACTCCTGATGATCGCACATGTGCGATCAATGTAGCCAATGAGTTAATGCTAAGTAGTGACCAAAGTCATTCTCCCTGAAGTTGCTGTGGTCTTAGAAAATGAAAACTAAAGATGCGCCTTACCAAGGGTATCAGTTAATTGGTACTCCTGCGATGGTGTAGGAAGCAGCATTGCATATTACAAAAAATATCGTGAACGAAATTGCTATCTTCGATTATCATCACTATATAGAATCATCAAGGAGTTGTGGTGGACCACATGCATTGCCCATGTATTATGTGTTGTATGGAAGGGACATATATTTTGTGATGATGATACTGAAATGACATTCAACTTGTTGCCTGTTTTGAGATATAGACATACTGTTATATCACATCCCTACATTCTTCTATAGCTGAACGTGTCATTAAAATGTTTCTGTTTGCTTGTTTCTTCAGCTAACAGATGTGGTTGCAAATGATTTGCTGACACAGTCAGATCTTTTGGCTGAATATCCTCACATCACACCTGTGTTGATCAAGGATATTTACCTACTGATGGGTCGGGAATTGGAGGCAATGGATGAGGTGAAGAGAGACAACAATATGTGGATACTCAGAAATAATTTTTCAATAAGGGTCTTATTTTTGTTTTGTAATATTTTGCAAGCTTACTATATATTACATGTTTTTTAAGACACTACAACCTGGAAGTAGTCACTGCCCTATATGCTGTAAAAAAAGATGAAATAAATTTCAATATGAATTTTGAGTCAGCTTCCAGATTTTATTTTTAGTACTAAAGATAATTCCTAAAGAATACACATATCACTGCACTACAGTCACATTATGCCAATATTATGTTTTTGTGTTTGCTCAATACAAAAATAGCAATTCAATACCAGCATTTCCCAAATATGTTCTATTTGAAGTTACTGTAAACCGATCTTCACTTAACATACATACATAGAACGCAGACTTATGAGGGTTGCATTTATAGTACACAGCAGATAAGGACAATACCCCCCCCCCCCCCCCCCCCTCAACTTGTTGTAGGGAAGAAACAGAAAGTGTACTGGTCACATGCATGAACCTAGGCTATAAGGAAGCAGCATTAATTGAAGGCGTCCTGCCTCACAGAACAACTGTGGCCAGACAATTTGCGGTGACAGCAGTTCACTAAGCAGTTAACGAGTATAGAAATTGCTCGCCAAATGGGGTGCATAGGATGTACTAGCAGATGTGAACTCAGCAGCTGACTCAGTAAAATGATGATTCCACTGTCTCAATAATTGCACTGCAATGATGGCAGGATACACACATGAATAACTGTGCATTACTATTGTGTGCCATGGAATAGTTTAAGTTCACGAAGAGTATCACCACCTGAAACATTCTCCAGCAATGATGATTGAAAATCATGTTTCAATACTACACAGGTGTTTTTCCAATGATCTTCTTCTTCTTTAGGCTGTACCCTTTAAAAGGGGTCACCACAGCGAATTTTCTGTCTCCACAATACCCTGTCTTTTGTTTCTTGCCCTTCCACTACTGTCTTAACCATATCTAGCCGATGTTGTCAAACAATCTCCTCTTTTGTCTTTCTCACATCTGACTTCCAGCAGCTCCATTTATAACAACACCCTTCTATTTACATGGTCTTCATCCCTCGTATTCACATGCCCAAAACACCTCATTTGGTTTCCTCTTGCTTTCTTTGGTAGGCCTACTTGTGTCACACTTAATATCACAGGAGAGTGTTTTTCATGTTGAAATGACTGTCTTCGGAAATACATGAGTAGCTTGGCATAAAGCTGTAATTGTATAAGACAAAATTTCTTTGTATTTTAAACTATGCACTCCTCATTACCCATGCCATGAGATCTGGTTTCTAACCTTGTCTGGTCAATGTCAATACATACATATCTCAAGTACAATTTGTGTACTTAAAAAAGCTAAATTAATAGTTACTTATTGTCTGCCTGACATATTAAGACATAACTGCGACCTAATTACCTAGTTCTGCCGATTATGAAGATACATTAAGTAATTGTAAAATTGTTGTAAGATCATCTGAAAAACAAGTTCTACAGATATTTTTCACAAAAATACATATTGTATGAATTTCTTGGATTATCACTAGAATGACCAAAAAACCCCCCAAAAACATCCAACAACATCTTCAATCACGCTTGACTTCACAACTTGCCTGCAGAACTAAAGTATTCTTGACACCACATTATCATTCTGTCTGGTCCAGGTGCCTGCAGGGAATGTGCTTGGTATTGGAGGTCTAGAGGATGTTGTGCTGAAATCTGGGACTCTGTCTTCTACTGTGGCCTGCCCAGCATTTACAGATATGTACTTTGATGCCTCCCCTCTTGTCCGAGTGGCTGTGGAGTCTGCAGTTGCCAGTAAGTTGTTTAGTTGACTTATATATGAGCATTTAGACTTACATATTACATTGACATGAGCCTGGAGTGGTTTTATTCAGGACTGAAGATAAAGTATGGTTGTTCTTTTCTTCAGGTGACATGAGCCGATTAGTGTACGGCCTTCGGCTGTTGAACCAGGCTGACCCCTGTGTGGAGGTGAGGATCCAAGAGACTGGGGAACATGTGATCATTGCAGCAGGAGAGGTTCATCTAGAGAGGTGTATAAATGACCTGAAGGAAAGGTCAGTGAAATTACTATGGGTGGACGTTGGTCATGCATGTTTTATTGCTGTTAAGTCCTCAGGACAAAAAAGGGCTAAGCCTACAAGGGGTTTTCTGATAATAAGCGAGGTAGTTTGTAAATCTAGGTTAAAATGGGTGGGACTAAGGATGGATATTGGATAACTGAATAAGAATATTGTGCAAACTTGAAAGTTAAGCTCACAAGGCCAAGAAGAAGGCCAACATTTTATTTTTAAAGGGATTAAATAACGTTGCAGCATTTAAATACATCGTATTATAAAAGTGAAAATACTAAATGACAAAAGGCATAAATTAACTTGGAACTAATTAGTTCAGTGGGATATGAAGATTTGAAGCCTAAGTGTGGAGAATACGTTGTTAGGGATCTCTTGCATCTCTGCATAATTTTGGTAAATCAAGGAAATTAACCATAAAACTTTAATTGATTGGTTGTGCCATATTCTTCCAATATTGAATTAAATAGCATTCAATTTGTTTTATTCTAGTCATTCAACTTTTGGTTTCACAAACATTGACGGAATCTGAATTTTTAGATCTTATTGACGTAAACTGTAATTCAAAAATAAAAAGTGAGTCCTTCTCTGGTAGTAGTATACTTTTACACATACACTGCCTTGAAAAACAGTTCAATCCTCTCCCAATTAGCTGAATTTGCTCTGGCTGAATTTTAGCTTTATCACACATCAGTCATGTTCCTTCTGGTTACGTCTGATCTTCCTCCTCCTCAGTAAATTTTGATAGATTAAGTACCCGAAAACTGCCCCAATTCACTTCTGTTCATTTCTACCCTTACATAACGTGATTCATCGCTGCTTCTCTTCCCACAATGATTTTGTTTGATCACCTGGCTTGTGATTGGTTGACTTCAGGTCTTCAACCACTCCCAATTCTGTGCTATAGCAAGTCACGTGGCTTGGATTTCTCACCAAAAACACGTGGCCCGTGTTACAGATGCTGTTGTTTTACACACGGAAGTGATGGTCAGAGGTCAGCAGCCTATAGAGCTTGTCTTGACATTGGCCAAAGGTGTTGTGCAATACAATGCCACCTCTGGAGGACTGATTTGTCTTCCACCTTTTCCAGCTTTGTGGTTTGCCTACAGATTAGATTTTACATTGAAGTGTATCTACCAAGTGCACCCCTCTGTTTCGGCCATTCATGGATGTTGTAAGTGGGTGAGGATTAAATTGTTTTTTCTCTCTTCTTTTCATTCAGGTATGCGAAAGTGGAAGTGAATGTTTCAAAGCCAATAGTACCATTCCGAGAAACTATTATCCTCCCTCCAAAACTGGACATGGTAAATGAGGCTATACAAGAGCAAACCCAAGGATATGAAGTAATTGATAGTGACAGAATTATAAAGGTAAGAATAGCCTTCAAATTTTCTTTAACTCATTCTCACCTAAGCAATGGCTGATTTTAAGCTGTATAAGGCCCTTTTTCGCACATTGCACTCATACTGGTTATGTCTGACTTTCCCCACCATCCTTGAATCGTGATAGATCTAAAGTACCACCTGTATCCGAAGACCCTGCTCCACTTCACTCATGTTGGTTCCCACCGTGATTTCATGGCGTAGCATGATAATTCGATTTTCATCGTTGCAACTCTTCCCTATATTGATTGTCTTTGACCACCTGTCTAGTGATTGGTCGCCTTCAGATGGGCCTTGTCTTCAGCTACTCCCAGATCTGAGCTGTAGCAAGTCAGAGCCTTGGGTCTCTTGCAATACCCCCAAAATACATGGCTCCTGCTGGGTCATACACAAGAGTGGTCAATGATGGTCTGCTGCCTACAGAGCTTATCTCAACACTGGACCTTGCCCACAAAATCTAGAATAAGAATAAAAGATCTAGATCTAGATTATATATCTATAGATTTAGAGCTAAATCTAGATGAGAATCTAGATTTCTAGATCTAGATCTTAGATCTAGGAGTAGAATATTACAATTTTTAGCTCTAGGATCTAAATCTAGATTGAGAGAATTTAAATCTAGATTCTAAAATAAAGATCTAGAAATCTAGAACTAATATATCGATTCTATAAATATCTCTAGGTCTTGATCTAGATCTAGCTCCTGACTATAGTTTATTCTAATCAAGTTCTAAGTTTGTGATAATAATTAGGGAGAAAGGTAAAAGAAAAAATGCACCAACGCCCACAAACACTAAAGTAACAGGACCTAAGAGTTTGTTATATGTAACCAATTTCTTAACTCATAAGGAAGGAAAGTTTTCTAAACTTATCTCACAAGGAAAGTATTAATAAGATGTATTATATTACCAGTTTGTGACCATGCTTATAGGCCTACATGGAAGCTGATGTTGGATGAAATTGTCATGTCAGAGTCAATTTTGGCTCATGCATGAAAGAGAACATTGTGAAGATATACTAAAAAGAGAGAAGACAACGTTGGGATCAACGACGGACACTCTCCCACAGACTGATTTTAAAAATAAAGTAAAAAACTACACCTCTTGTCTGTGG
>JAUEKS010050290.1:0-10112 GCA_031762815.1 Tylodina fungina
AAATTGGTACCAGATCCTCTTCAGGGTCGGGGACGGTAAAGACAGCGAGGGAGAGGACTGGGCACCTCTCTCAATATGCTGGTTCAAGAACAAAGAAGACTCTAACACTTCATACCTATGTTGTCACTCAGTGGACCCCTGCTTGGGCCTGGTTGATCATTCTCTTCATTTGAATCAGATTCAGATTCAGAATCAAACACCCTAGGATCAATATCACTTATATCACCATATTCACTTTCATCAGAATCATGCATTTCATTAACCAAACTTTGCAAAAAAATTGAAGATCATCGTTGTTTACGTCACCTCAGCTAGTACTAGTTTCTCTCAGAATCTTACGTGAGGGCTGAAAACAAAACGTGTCCCGGCGCCGATATGACCTATAGCTGTCGAAGAACCAAGCCGTAGAACATCTAATTAACTAACTCAGCTAGAACCAACTTCGAGCACTCACTGTAAATCAACGTTTGCAAGCACAGGCTTATCGCCAGTAGTAAAAAAATAGGTCAACTTCCGCTTCGTACACGGAAACAGTCGATTCGCTGATGGCTCTGTACAATAACAATGTGTTACAATATTTCTATACTATATGATCGGCGGCACGAGCGGCAATGCGGTGATTAAAGGGTTAATGTAAACACACACTGTATAACATACACACATAAACCTACAACTGTATAGCAGGTCATATTTAAAGGCTAGACCTGCGGTTTACACCCTATTTTGCAGAATTTCTATTAATGAAAAGGTAGAAGCATGAAAACAATACTTTTAAAAGGGTTCAATCAGAATCAAACTGATGATCTTTAACAGGAAAGGCCAGTATTTAGCTAATTGATCATGGATCATATCTTGAACTCTCGTAGGATAAATTGTGTGATTATGATTACGATACTGTTTGATTGATGTGGAATGTGCTCTGTCCACTCAGATCATTGCGGTGCACAGCCAGACCATGATGGTGCCAGAATGCCCAGCTGGATGGTCGGATGTGTGGATTGGATACAGTTTTGTCTTGGTCAGTAACTTTAGGAGTGTCTGAGTTCTAATTAATCCATTAAATATTTTTGTGCCCATGCAATAGTCATATTCAGTAAGATTTGCCTTCAGCATTTTGATCAGACATCCGCAGCATAGCAATAGTGACCCTGTATAAGAAATATATAGAACTCTTGGGGTCTTTGCTTACCATTTCTTTGAGCTTCCACTTGAAGATAAAACCATGTTACTCTCATACGAATGAGTCAACTTTAAATATATTTATCTCTAAAGGCCAACAAAGGGCATATTCTGAATTTATAAGATGGAACTGTACATGTTCTCCAACTTGTGATGTTTCTATATTATTATTGGAGAGTGCCTAATAATGTTATCTGGACTGGTTATATCTGTCCACAATCATAAATACCAGTGATGTTTCTTTAATCTCTGATGAATATTAAAATTAAAATAATTTGTTCGACCATTGTCCACCTCAGAGCACGGGTGCAGGGTCCCAAGGATCAGGACAAGCTTTGGAATCTCCTGGGTCATGTCTGGAAGCTTTCCGGTCTCAGCCATTCATTGAATGCCATGGGAAGGGCACCTGTAACTACTATGCCACATCCCACAGTTTCTGGATGTCTACTATTGAACGGGATGACCAGTTCCGGCGCCCACTGCAGGAAACTCTGAAGGCCGGAGACCTGCGTCGAAGAATTAGCCGTTGTATCGTGTGTATCAAAGACAACACGACTGGTCCACAGTTCTTCAGGATGGTGAAGAAGTAACTTTCAACTGTTTTAGGTTTCTTTGATCTTTGTGTTTCTCTTTGTTTGTTGAGCTCGGGCATTTCAAGTAGTTCTTAATTTTATTATTGAGAGAAATTAATAAAAATGACAATAACTATTCTAATTACAACTATGAGTTTTGGACTTGTTTTAAGAAACAACAGAAACATTTTTCTGCCAAATTGTATTCATTCAGAAAGAAGAACCATTAATTTTGATGGTAGCTGAGTGATGAAAGACATGAAATGCAGCAACTTAGGCCAACTTTGGGACTTTCAAAATGAACAGCAGCAAACTGAACTTTGATTACTTAAAATTAAAAGGATTCAAACATCGAACGAACACAGTAGGCCCTACAGGAATCAGCATGTGCTGCCAGCTCACTCGTGCTCATATGTAGAAATTATTGTGAATGTTGTGATTGAAAACATGCGATATATATATATTGACATTTATAAGTATGGTGAGAATGTCTTGGAAAAGATTTCCAGAATGTTTGAAAAACTGATTTCGAAATGGTGCTATTTTTTTTTTAATGCGGGGACTTGGGAGAGTCACTTTGTGAATGGTCATATACATATGAACATATACATATATATATATATCCTAATGGGGCTTGATATGATTTTTGTATCATCATATTTGTTAGTCTGTAAAGCAATACTTTTTGTTTTAAAACAAATCTTCATTCTTATACTTGCCACCTTCACTAGTTGATATTACTTCACTTTTCATTTCTTAGTAATGGGATTTTTTCCTATTCTTTGCGTGTGATTTAACAAGTGCACCTAGTCTCATGCGTGGAAGCTAGAACTCGCTGGATGACAAACACAGTCAGTGATTTATCTTCTGTGTGAAATGGTGGCTTTCTTCTTGCAGAGAAGTGCCTTATGTTTAGTTCTCATTTTTTATATAGAACTAACTTATGCAAAAGCAACAAGAACTGCAACTGACAATCAGAACTGTTCTATTTTTAGTCTCTTGATATGCGTGTTTATCTCTACCTTATCACTTGTACCAAGCTATATGTAATATTTATGGTGTCTGTGCCTTATGTTCTGTATCTGCTTGTAAGAAGGGGAAAAAAACTGTGCCAGAGTGCCAGTAGTACAAGAGTTTATACTTATTGCATTTTGTTTTTAAAGGCAGAACAGAGAAGTTGGAAGAGGGGTGGGACTAGGGGTTGAAAGAAAAAGGCTGTTGAAGATTTTGAGGTTGAGACAAATGTACTCAAAATTGTTTTGACAGTTTGCGGCATGGGACGCCAGTGCAATTTGTACAGATATAAGATTCCATCTGAGGCCACGGGAGATTAGAATTGTCCTCCCATTGACACTAAGACGAGGAATATATTACTGTATTTCTTCAATTGATTTCTCATAAAAAGTTCAAATGTACACACTGCTGTGATCTTCAGAGGACATAGTGTTGGAGATAAAATGATAAACTTTTACAAAAGAAGGCCTTTCTTCAATACAAGAATTTTGAACTGAAAGATAACCAGGACTAAACACTATGATGAATTAAAGTAGCATCAAACCAAACCACTTTTATCAAGCCCTAAAATATAATTTCACTTTGACTGTCAGAACCTTACAGTAACTTCACAAGATTTTTTAATATGATCTTTTATTCATGATTGGGTTGAAGTTTAAGTACTTTAGTAAAGTGACCACGTGCTATGCTCCAGCTCTGAGGTACCAGGATTGTGAGTTTTTAAACTAACCCAAAGGAAACAAGTCAAATACCTGTACTATTTAATGGGATGCTTTGTAAGCAAAAGCCCTCCAGTTGGAAATTGCAAATTAATAACCACCTTAATGGAATGTGAGATGTAGTCCCTACAGTGTCAGATGTCTCTAGTCACCTACATTTTGTTTCATTTTGCTGAATAAACAACTGTCCTGGATTATACTGCACTTGTTGCTGAATTTGTATAAGAGTATAGGATATTTTTGTATGTTCATGTTTGAACTTTCTGTTCTTAGAATAAATATTGTCTTGTCTTCTGCGCTCGCTAGAGTGACACTGTCGACCTGTCTATACATTTAAATGCTGACTATAATTTGAGGGCAAGTGTGGCATCTCATATGTATGGCCCAATGAATAGGTTTCACTTCCGTACATTGGGACTGGGAGGATGCACTCATCAAATGCCTTCTTCAATTTTTTTGCCACATGTCTGCAGCAAATAATGCGGTTTAGATTTCCCTAATATCGAGTCCATCAAAGTATGGTACTTCTTTTCAGGTAGGCTACTTCATTTGATCATGGTCAGTGGTCACCAGCATCTATCACTTGATATTCATAGCTTAGCTATCTACCCGTCTATCAAGGTACCATCACACTCAGTCTTCTCTTTCTTCACTAGGGCATTTCACATCTTTCATCTCACCAGAAAAGATTTTCAAACCCACAACTTTGCTCACATAAGTTAATTCTTGTACTTGTACATTCTTGAGTTCACCATGCATTTTTGTTACAATTACAAGTTACAAGGACTATATCATCAGCATGTATTAGATGTGACGGGATTCCTCAATTTACTGGTATACTTCATCCTGTGAGTTCATCTGTCTTATCAATCTCTACCTTAACCATTTACCGTCCGTAGTCGCCGCGCGTCGCCCCTATCAATTCATGGCCGCAGTCGCCATGGGGTCGCTGATTTACCATGTTTTGTTTACGGCCCGATTTTGCATTCTCAGCATCGCCAGAACGGACTGTAAAATGCGGATTCCCAGAGAATGAAAAACGAACTTCCTGTCAGTCTTTCTTTGATGGAAATGGGGCGTTTGGCTAATTTTTCGTGAATTTTAGAAAACTGAATATTTTGTTGGTCATTTCAAGTGTTGTGGGGGAATTTCGAAAGGCTAGAGGCAGAGGCCACAGTTATGATGGAAATATGCATGATTTGGATGAACTACAGATAGATGTGGTGAATGAAAGTGATGTAGATCTAGAGTTTCCAGTAATGACATTTGATAGTGAGAACAGCAGTGACGATAGCTTTAGATCTAGATCTAGCAGTGATTCAGAAGATATAGAAGCAGGTCCTAGTGTTAGATCTAGACCAAATAGTGATGATGGTTGGACTGTGGCTACAAAGTAGAAGTTGAGGACTTTACAGAACAGGTGAGTCTACTTCGATCTAGATCTAGACTAGATTTATGAATATTTAAAACAAGGTATTGCATATTTTGAGTTATTCCCCTTTCATAAAATTTTCAATTTGAGATTGGGCGTAAGCACTGGCATGTAAATGGTTAAAAAATATCAAGCTCCAAAAGAGAGGTTCTAACTCTTATGTTCTCAAATATCTGCTGTTTCCTCAATAATTGGTTTATCATGTGAATGTGGTCCATGGTGGAATAACACGACCAGAATCTGGGTTAACTCTCTTGGCAAGTTTTCAAGTAAAAGTAGAATCTGCTGAAGTATGACTTGTACAGTATGGACAGGACACCTATCAGTCTATAGTTTCCTATGCCAAGCAGTTATCTATCATTTGTATGAGCACTATCACAACCTTCAACAGCATGTCACAGGGACCATGCAAAAGCAAAGGTTTGTCCGTATGGTTACATTGGTCATAATGTTCTTGCCCCAGGTTTTCCTTGGTGCCAGCCCTTGAATTGCTACCTTCAAATCCATTGGCAATGGCAAGATAGATCAAATGAGAGTGTTGCAGTTGCATAGAGTTGGGACATGGGTATCCCCTTTAAGGCTGATTGAAATCTTTCTAGATTTGTAAATTTTAGTTGTACATGTATATTATCTCGATAGAGCATATATCTTAGGAATAACTATCTTGGCGAAATAGTAACTCAATTACTAATTGAGTCCATAATTTTTCTTTGATGCTGACATTTTGATTTCTACCCATTCTGTTTTGCTTATGGACCAGCGTTATACTTTTGCTGTTCTCGACAGCTTCAAGGTTCTGTCTCATTATGTGCCCCATCGTCTTTCAATGTTTCATCGCTCTTTACAGTTCTGTTCTCTGTGGCATATTTTACATTCACCCGGGACAATACCCAGCTTTTTGTCCTCTTTGTTGTACTTATGATTACCAAATATGTTCAGAGCACTGATTCACTGATGGAACAAGGCAGTTTCAGCCTGGGTTGCCAAGCCATCTGGTTTGGAGTTAACTCCAGCAGTAGCACAGTGAACCTATTGGACTATTCTAGTTGAAACTCTATTGTGTGTTCTTTCAAGCCTGGTTCCCTCTTCTGTTTAACCATTTTTGCTCTCTCTCCAGCATGTGTTGATGCTGACCTTATCTCTCACGATGCTATGTTTGCTGCCTGTGTTGAAACGGTTCATTGCTGAGACAAAGATTTGGTCATTGTTAAAGTATACTCCTTGTCATTCACTAGTGTACTACTGCCTGTCTATTCTGAGAGTGCCTTTCGTGGATATTTCATTTTTTACTCTGATCATACTGATCTTAATCAGACAGTGATTCTCTTCCGCTTACAACTTGCAGGTACATTGAGTCAATAGATCTTACAAAAACCCTGCCCCAATTTACTCCTGTTCATTTCTATCCCGATTTCCTTGGTTAACCCTATTATTCGTCACTGGATCTCTTCCCGCATGATCATGTTTCACCACCTGTCTAGTGATTCAGATGGAGTCGGTCTTCAACTACATCCTGGCCTGGGCCACAGCAAATTAGAGGACTTGGTTCTCTCACTCTATCCCAAAACACAGCGAAGAAATCAAATGAAACTGTGATTAGGGAAGCAAACTCTAGAAGATCATTGATCAACAATATTAGAAAACAATAATCAACTTTTTTCGGCCACATCATAGTACAGGAAGAAGAAAACTGGAACATCTAGTGACTACCGGTACTGGAAACTTTGAGGGAAGGCGGAGTAGAGGAAGACAACGAGAAAAGATGACAGACAGCATGGCAGGCAGCCTGGCTTAGCACACAGAATTTTAATGACCCGACAGCAACAAAGGATTGAGATGTGTGGAGGGACATGATCGTCAATGCTACAGGGATCGGTGCTTGATTATAAAGCCCATGTTGCATGTGTGATTGCGCCATATACAGGAGCATAGGACAGTGGTTGGAAGAGATGATCGATGGTTGGCAGCCTACAGAACTTATCTCGATACTGGCCAAAGATGTTGTGCAATGCAATGTAACTTCTGAAGCGCTGGCTCGTCCTCAGACCCTCCCAATGCTGTGATTTGCCCACAGATCAGGTCTTACACTGAAGTTTAATGAGTTAATCTACAGGTTATGGAAAGATGTACCCTTCTGTTCACTATCTTCTTCTTCTACTTCTGTGTTCAATCGTTGTTTGGCTGTGCTGTTGTTAGACATTTAGACCTGTGAGCCTCACAAAGTTGGACGTTTTCAAGTCCTCTTTGTTTCCCCACAGTTTCTGTTGGAGCGAAGTGTTCCCTTCCCAAATGAGGGTTCTTGCTTCTTCCAAGTGCTGGCAGAACTGGAGTATATGCACTGGTGTCTGTTCTTGGGCTCCGCATTTATAGGCTGGTGAATCTGAGAGTACGAGATTTTTCTTGTGTTTATTCAGAAGGCAATGCCCTGTGCGAAGTCGGAAGGTGACAACTTGGGACCCTTTGTCAATAAGATGGATGCTGTCAGCTTTCGCATTGTAGGGTTGACTCTTTGCTTTCCAGGTCTTTGTGGCATTTGTTCACTATGAATCCAGGCACTACATGTGTGGATTGGTTTACTCATTTCCACCAAAGCACGGACTGAATTTTAGCAGTATGCGATTCCTTTTCTCACATTAAGTTCCTACTGGTTATCTCTGATCTTCCTCTCCTTCTGGAAATCTTGACAAATTTTAGTTACCATACCTGAAAACCTGCCTCGCCTCTGCTCATTTCTAAACCCAATTTCCTTACGTAAAACAATTATTATCACTGCATCTTTAGCCACTCTCAGTTGTTTGCCATAGAGAATTGGTCTCGGGTCTTTCTCTGTATCCAAAAACCCATGGCCCGTGTCGCCTATGCGATTACATCATGCATGGGAGCAATGTTCAATAGTCGACAGCCCACAGAACTTATCTCAACACTGGCTAAAGGCATTGTGCAATACAATGTAGCCTCTGTACACTACTGTTTTGTGCAATTGTGGGTGGAATAGGTGGCTGATTTAATGTCTTCTATAAATTAGGGTATTTTTTTGGTGTTAAAAGAGCTATATAATTATTACATACACTTCTGTAAATTAAAGTCATTCTGTATTTGTATGTCCTATGTCGTGTTTTCCGGTTGTCTCGTATTAGTATTAGTATTCTATGTTATTGAGATGTGTTTAGCAGGGCAACGGCGAACTGTTGTTGGGGGTGAGGGTTAGTTCTTAACAACAAAATCACAAAGCAAAACCAACTTTCAATAAGATCATATGTATTTCACAATATTATGAAATGGTGATAACCAACAGCTCAAACAAGCAAGCACTTTAATCCTGATAGCTAACTTCAACATGCAACCATTACATACATATATAAAGAGATAGGAGTTATACTTCAGGATTCATTCATTCATAAACATGTACTTTTAACTTTGTCATCAGTCACTCACACACATCAAAATATACAAGACTGTCTTACCTCTCACACCATGATTCTTAATTTAATTTCCAGATGTTGTATACAATTTTCAAAGTGTTAAGCTCCAGATGAATTTCCATTTGAATTCCACCTGAATAAGTTCTCTAATAGGTAAATAACTGCTGATAGCTCAAATGTTTGGCACAGTTTTGGATTACTCAATGCAATCGGGCCAAAATTAAATTTCCTGTATTAAGAAGAATGAATATAACAGATA
Organism: Tylodina fungina; assembly: GCA_031762815.1. Taxonomy (NCBI): domain Eukaryota; kingdom Metazoa; phylum Mollusca; class Gastropoda; order Umbraculida; family Tylodinidae; genus Tylodina; species Tylodina fungina. Next base: position 8,598 of record JAUEKS010050290.1, read on the forward strand.
CATGGAAGAGAGCGGACTGAACAGGCAGGAAAATCCCATCACTGTCTGTACATTACTTCCTTCCCCTGATGGAGCTTGAAATAACAGAAAGATTTAAAGCACCGCACAAACTATCTACATGCTGGTAGAACCACATAAATTCCTCATCAAATGAATCTGGAGATGGATCGACCCAGCTTGTAGATGACATGAGTGTTTTGGATCAGGTTTTACTATGAGAAACATGAGAGTTAAAAGAGAGTGAGGAAGACAAAGGCAGAAGGTCTGTGAGACCCGAGGCCAAGAAGAAAGTATTGCGAGCGTGTGTGCGCTGACAGATGTGAAGTAATGGATAGGGGTTGATCTTGGAGTTCGTATCATACCTAATTATCTTAGGCCTTGGAGTGTAAGTTCTTTCCCATTCTTCTTCTGCTTGTGGCACCTGTTATTTGTACTCAGATGTATGTATCGCCCGGTGAATCGCATACATCTCATTCTCCAGAAACCAAAGGATATCTTCAACATGCCAGTGTACATTCGTCACATTGCAGTCTTATTCTCATGACGGTGCACTGAACGCTTTTCCCTTGCCCTCCTTGATTCTATCCATCACCAAAGAACAACCCATTAACCCACACATGTACCTTCTATGCCTGTGTACATCCAGCATTTTCTTTGAATACCACCATACACTCACCATAGGAAGTCACCTTGCTATGATGAGGGTCAAGAATGGCTTCTAAAAACAAACATGTAATACCACATGCAAAGACAACTACATTCAATCTCTGTGTTTGCGCGATCTGTGCTTTTTCCTTTCCCTCACAGGACTTCGTGAATCAGTTCTTCTAGGCGACCTTGAGCGTGACCTTGACTTTCGTGTACGTTTTGGGCTGTGTTGATCAAAATAAATGTATTTTCATAAATCAAATGGAAAAACAGAAAAACTCTTAATTCTAACGGCCAGATTACCAAAGCAATGACAACATCTTCTAAGATTGATCTAACTAAATCTTGACTTTGGATAACAATTGATCAATTTTAGTTGTCAGCTTTAGAGCTTTGGTGAGTGGAGAGAGGAGTGGGGGGAGAATAATGAGTGGCTAAGATGATAGGCGTTCCACCTGGGTTCAATTCCCGGCCAGGTCAGGATTTTTTTTCTGATTAAAAAGATCCATTCTTGGCTGCGACTGGGTATTGAGGAGTCTTAGAGCCTAAAGCCCTGTCTGAGACACACTCAGTCCCTTGTGTAAGTTACGCACGTTAAAAAAAAAACATTGGCAGTTGAAAATTGAAAGAAGGGTAGGCGTGTCCGTACAAAATTTCCAAATTGTTAAGTTCTACCCCCTATTTGTGAGCCGGATTGTCTAAGTGGTTAGAGCACTTTGCTTTCACCTCGGTGTCCAGGCTCTGATTACCGTGCAGGGAAATTTATTGCTCTCCCGTCCATGCGCTCTCTAGTCTACCCAGTTGTAAATGGGTACCTGATCCTCTTCAGGGTCGGGGACGGTAAAGACAGCGAGGGAGAGAACTGGG
>JAUEKS010050400.1:0-10111 GCA_031762815.1 Tylodina fungina
TAGAATGTGGGCTAACCCTCTAATATAAATATAAGAAAAACAGGGATAGGTGGCACCTCATACAAACCCCTGCAATCCAGAGCATTTGAAAACTGAATGATGAATCAAACTACATAGGGTAGATAGTAACCATCATACACGCACTATCTAGATAGGTGGTTCTCTATGAAACACAGCATTTTCTTCATTTAATTTTAATATATAATATAATGTGTTGTAATGCATGGTGTGAAAGCCGCCTACCATACCAAAAAAAATGTTCATACTAATGTTATGGTTGGAATAGTAGTAAAAAACTAGATCTTGAATTCAAGCAACAAATTCCTTGTGAGAAGTTAATCATCCACCCCGTTATTTCCGATTACAGGGGTTGGCCAGAGACACGGCCTGTTACACGTCTCTGTTTTGGAGCAAACATTTTACAACTGGATGCCATCCCTGATATTAACCAGACTATTATAGACTACAGATATCTCGGCTTTCACGTTCCTAGAAGTCAGCTTCGAGGAAGACTGGGTATGCGGCCTAACAATTCTACTCGTATTGCATTTCAAATAAAAGTACAACTTTCCAATATCCAAAATCAAGAGTGCAAAGAAATGTACATACATTTAAATTAATTTTTATCAACCAAACTCTTAACTCTTTCAATAACCTTGGCCACTACTTCAGCCAAGCGTAATAACCCGCATTATTAACCTTGGCCGCAATTTCGGCCAATATAGAGTATTAACAAAAAACCTAGTAGAAAAGGGCAAATACGATCGGGAGTGTTCTAACTGCTTATCAAGGCATTTCAGGGGTTGTTTTCCTTTACTAAATCGGTGACTTCTGCTCAATGGAGATTGCATGAAAGTTGTATGAGAGTTTTACCAGTGGTAACAAACTTCGAAAACTATAGATCTAGATCTAGTATGAGTTGGGCCTTTTTGTTCCAGGACAGTGAGAATTCACTCTTCAACTTCAATCGATGCACAGAGTGATGAAAGTGAAGGAACTGGGTCTTCTACACTAGAATCTTGACTGGCAGTGAAGATTGGACCGGGGAGGCAGCACAAAGGCCTAACCCCATTTCTGATTTTCAAGGTGTTGGACCTCTGTTGTCAAAATGTTCTTTATTCAATTCTCTTTCAGAAAATGTATAGTTTTATGGTATTTCCTTCGTCTGTATAATCTTATTTTAACATTATTGTATATCAGGTGTCGAAATTTAGCATTTCCTCCGGGGAGCAGTTAAATAGAGCATTCTATTGTGGGACAGGGTTACTGAAAGAGCTTTGCTTGCTTCAGTGCTTGTCCTCAGAATTTCAGTAAATACTTATTTTGCATTTAGTGTATTTGAGAGAACAGAAATTCTGGCACAGAACACTTACTACATTTTCTGAGCAAATAATAGCCAAGGTAAATCCTAAATTGTGACAGGCATAGTCTTAAAACACCCACATTATTTTAAAGCCTGAAAGAGATGTTTTGATTTACACTCAACTTCTGCAGCTCTGAACAAAACCCCCATGTTTTTAACTGAAAATCAAGTTTACAATGTTGATTTACCAATGATTGGTGAACAGAATGTAGAATAATCACTTTGACTCTAAGAGTAATCTAAGTACCCAGAGTTAAAGATACTGAGGTTCAGAGTTTTATAATGCAAACACAAGCATGAGTTCACCGAAACAAAAGCACTCAATGTCAAATAGATAGCACAATTTGTGGGCTGGACTTATCCTTCTTTCTTAAGGCATAATTGGCTTTCTTGTGATAGTTCTTGAAAACCTTGTACACAAAACGGGCTTCTTATCCAATGAGAGTGAACCCACCAGCCCAACTATGGAGCATGGACAACTATTTGCGACTGTCAGACTATATTTCTTGGCCCCTAGTAGGCCAACCTAGTTTATATTCAACTTTGGAATTTCAATGCCATGCTATAAATAACTTGCAACTGCAAACTCATGCTCTCACATTAAACATTTTTATTTTACATAATACACAGAACAAAGTGGGTGATGAAAAGAGAAATCAAAAGATCACAAAGGTAATAAAAATTTTAAAAATCAATTTAAAAAAGTATCACAAATATGATGATCATCAATTACATTGATCAATTGATTAGATTGTAGAGAGGATATCAGTTGTATACCACTTAGTAAAATCAGCTACCACATCTGAGAAGAAGAGAAACGAAAAAAATATCCCATACTGAAAATGCTATTGCAGATGAACACACCTAAACCGATATTTTGGGGATCTCTGAATTTATTTCAACTTATGGGGAAATAAGCATGTTGTAATAATTTTAACCAGAACTTTGTAATTTTAAAAAAATGCTACATATTTCCTCTTTGACACACTACTTGAAAAGAACAGAACAGAATGTTGGTAAAAGCAATAAATCTGCGAAAGACTTGAATGGGAGACCAGTCAGCCAATGGATTGTCTCCTGCATTGATGATGAGGTATACAACAGCTGCTATTTGTTGCTATAGTTGTATCATATTCCTTGATACAAACAATACAATATAACATCTATTCAACATCACTTCATGAGGTTTGTGACCCATAAAATGTGACCATGGCGTCACACAGAATAATGGTGCAGCTGATAGTGGCAAGGTCCCCCCATTTTCCTCCTCTTCGGCACAGCTCATAAATGGATTGCTGAAGTTTCCTCAAGCTGACCTCTAGTGTTTACACAGCCTCCGGCATTATTTACGTCAACAAGACTAGTATGACATCACTGGGAAATGTTGCACCGCCAGAAAAAGTTGCGGAACTCTCAAACAATACTTATTCCATTATTCTTTTTTCAGTGACTTTTTAAGTTAAACCAACAAAACGAACACAGGAAGACAAGTGGTTCCTGTGACACATGTACAAGCTGTGATGATAATAATAATAAAGCACTGGGTTGTAGGCCAGCCTGTGATGCAAGAGCATGAGATCGGATTACTGTCCGCGACTGATAGGTCTATTCATTTAAATTGCAGCAGACAGCTTCTCTCAACTAAAGATGGCCAATTAGGAGCATCAATTCCTTTGGGTACAACACTGTGTGGGATTGTATTTGAGTTTACATTCACAGTGTTTTCATGATAAAAAGGACAATTTTATTATTTTTCTATTTGATCCCGCAATTTTTTTCGGTTTAAGTGTGTTCTTCAATATTTAAAAATATACCCTGCAAATTACAACACATGGTCAATAGGAAAATCCACATTGTATGACGAGTTTAATGAAAATTTTCTATTTTCCTAAAATGTATGCTGGGCAAAGATGAAGTAAGTTTGAGTTGAAAGAAACAATAGTACCATTACTGGTTGAACACCTCACTGTATGTATAGTATTGACCTAAGTAAATATATGTAGCTAGTAGCATTTTCCCCAATAATCAGTACATTTTGGCAAAACGGCACATGTACTTTATGTAAATAAGACACAATTTTTTATCTTTAGTACAAAAGGTATAAAAAAGAAAGATAAATTTAAACTTTCATAATCATATTACATATATATGTAAACAAATTTTATGACAAGAGCATAATGTCCAGCAACCAATAGATTGCAATAATGATACCTATCAAGGTATTGGCACAAACATCTACAAAAAAACAAGAATTGCACATTTGATTTCAACTGCCCTCATTAGGCTGGAAAGCGGAGGTTAACTGGTCAGACAGACACACTCACAATATCAAGTTATCAGTCAGGCACACAAACATATATCAAGGCATCAGTCAAGACACCCTGACATAATTATATTAAGTCATCAGTCAAACAAACTGACATATATATCAAAATATATCGGACACGCTGACACATCCATATCAAAACATCAGTCAGACACACATCACATATATCCGCTATACTAAGTCTTCAGTTGGACACATATACATGAAGGATAAACATGTGTTGTATTCTACATTTGGGACCTAGGAATCAACATGCATCTGTAATAGGGTGGGGTTTCTTGGCCCATATAGCATGGAGTGGGAGACATGAAAACTAAAACTGGACACGCCAGTCTATTTTACTTAGTCAAACAATGAACGACGGTTTTGTACACGGGTCTCGTACTATGCACCAAATTTCTTCCAATGCACATAATACACTCTCACGGTGTTGACTCTCAATTAAGCGGGGGTCTCCAAGGGTCATAGTAATACCTATCACACTCAGAGTTCACAGAGATATCAGAACCATAATGAGGGACTCGCAACATTATAATTAGCTTTCACCACAGAAAAACTGTTATAAAAGTAACAATACGTCAGTGAGGGTCACTTACAACATAGGGAAAGATTTTACATACAATTTAATCTCACTCCATTTGGTGAACAAAACAAACATGTGATGTAAGTGTAGGCCATGGTTTTCAAGGAAGAAGTGCACAGTGCAGCAGACTACAATACAATCACCAGTGGACATTACCGCAAGATCAAGCTACAGTAAGCAGAGATGAAATGTGATGTTTTCAACCTAGTAGGCCTACTAGCATTCTAGATATAGCAGCCATAGATACAGACAATGACATCAAATTAGACAACAAATTTATATAAAAACTATACAAAACACACAATGCAAACGCGAACTACGTGTATAGACAAAGTAAATGACCTGTTTATATTTTCATGTGACTTGCAACTACTAGTACTAGGTATTGTAATGCATATGGAAATCATACAGTGAAATACGATTATCACCAAGATCACATTTTTCAATGTTGTAATTGCTTTTGTTAGAAATAAACTAGGAAATACATAATGATCAGATTTACTATGAAAATCCATTTTGATTCTCTGCATGACTTTTATCGCAGGTGCAACCAACTCATAACCCAGTGTCACCAATGTAAATGTAGATTGAGTCTAAAATGTCTTACTGGATGTTAAAGAACTTACCTAAAGAATTCAGATAAGAAGAGAAACAAACAGATCATGTTGTTGTCAAAATAAATTGATTTTCATGGAGATGAGAATATAATAAAATTGTTCTGAAGCTGCAGAGACATTGATCAAAGAACGAGCTAAAAGATAAAGAACCCAAACCCAAATTGTAAATATACTAGTGCCATTTTAAAACAAGCAAAAACACTTTTAAATGCAAAAATGTAAATTTTGATGTATCCTCTTTGACAATTTCAGAGGGCAAAAACAGAAAATAGAAAGCATGTATTGAAGAAGAAAAATACAATTTTCCAATGAAGGAAGGCATACCTATGGTTGAAAATATACCCTGGAGTTCTTCAGAGAACTCTTAAGTAAGCCAAATTTAAATTACAGTAGCATTAGTGACACAAAGACAAATCAACAAAGTTTGCATCAGTTTGATCGAGAGTAAAAAAAACATTGGTGAAAGCAGAACCCTGTTTTGATATCAACTTGCAGTAAGACATGTAGAGATGGACGGTGTAAGTATGACATCCATGAAAGGTAAGACCGAAGGGACTGATTGTAAATGTTGCTAAGTGTGAAAATAGTACTATTATATATAATATATACCTCCAGCTAGTTTGCAGTATGAGAATAAGTTCCGACCAAGCAAAATCCTTGTAGGCCTGTTCGTGATAACTATGCCCCACTGTACGTTTTCATTCACAGACGTGTATTTCATATCAGTGGATCAGTAGATGATACCACCACTCCTGAAAAGCAGTAAAAATGACTGCACAATACTATTATGTAACAGCTGTATGGTGATATTATTTAATGAACGAAGTTTATATAAATATATATATAGATATACATATATATATATATATATATATATATATATATATATGTGTGTGATATACACACTGACAGACAGCAGTAACCCCAGATATTCACAGCAACTGGTTTAATTATAATAAAGCTAAAACATCTATATGGTCACTTCTCTGCACATCCAATTTGTGAGTTTCCATGAGGGACAGAAAGAAAGGAGAGAAAGAAAGACAGAGAGGAATGGAAATACAGAGCCAGTGAGAAAAAAAGGAAGGATGAGGGAGGGAGAGAGAGAGAAAGAGAGAGATTACAAAATTATTTCTTCTTCAGATATATTTGATAGAGTAAAGAAATCACCAAATACAAATATATAAACAATGGAAAAACGAAAACATCAACCCATGGGTTATATCTTCTGCAAGAAAAGAATCATTACAATTTGTACAGATTACAACCGCATAAAGAAATACCCTTCTTACTTCCGGGATGGTACCCAGAGAAGTAACCCATAGAGCTATAGAACCTTATGGTGAGTAAATATCAGGTCAGGACAACCCCCAACATCATACTGCCTTCATATAAGACTCTAGTAATTAGAACAATACTTTGCTACAGATAAATTATTATATGAGAACAGTTTTTCATTGTGCCTCGAGTCAAAAAAACTTTCATTGTGACTATTGCACATACTGTCAAGGCTCCCCCCCACCCCCTCCCGAACCATCTCATTCCCCCTACTATTGGGGAACTTTGTATCACGATCGGGGAATTCTTGCTGCAGGTTGCTGGGTATGACCACTAGTATCGGGGCTAATAAAGTTTAACCAATCACATTTGGTTACATCACATCATCCTTGCTGTGAAATGGCACTCGAGTTACACATCTTACACTGATCCACCTTTTTTTGGTACTTGTTTACAAAAAAAGTAATTAACTTACTAAAAACAAAACAGCGCTTTTCATATATAAATATGAATGAGCAAAGTTACATGACTCGGTTATGATGAAACGGATCTGCATACAAATCTTGGAGACCTGTCATACAAATCTTGGAGACCGGTCATGTGACAGTTTGCCTGATGTTGAAGTCTGTGTGGAGGACTGAGAAGAAGAGGATGATGTTGACACCGCTGATGAAATGGAGGCCTGTGACAGCCGAGGACTGTTGGTCTTACTAGGGGTCGTTAAGGCAGACCCTGATTTAGTGGCTGATGGGCTCGCTGCAGCAGCACTCTCTGGCTGACATTTCTCGTGGCTTCTTCTAGCACTGCCAGTGCTTTGGCTACTCACACTGACCACTGTGGATTTCTTCTGGGGAGGTTTGGACACTCGTCTACTAGTAGGAGACTGAGTTTCAATAGAAGACTTTCGCTTTTGAGAAGAAGTCGACGATGACTGAGAAGCGGAAGAGGAAGATCTCTCCACCTGAGCGCCGTCTCCCTTGGTCTGAACCCCGCTTGTGGCTCTGGTACCACTGAGTGTCGGTTGTTTTGTAGCCAGCTTGCTGGGAGAAGAAGTGTCTCCAACTTTCCCGTTTCCCTTTCTGGTCGTGGGGGATGCTGACTTAGAAGAGGATGTGGGGCTTTCGTCCAATGGTCGAGGGAGGCTTGATGCAGCTCGAGAACACTGATGTGGATTTTGGTCGGTTGTGGAAGAGGAGGGTGCTGGTGGTCGCTTGGTCGAGGAGCCGGAGACTGTGGATACAGAGGATGGTGATTTAGTTGCTTCACCTGATGTGCTTGTTCTAGTAGTCGATCTTGGGGATGAGTGAGATGGTGATGACGAAGTGGTGTTAGATGCAGGCAGAGAACTTTGTTTCTTGGTGTAAACTGTGGATGGCATAGAAAGAGGTCGCCCCCTCACTAATGTGGATTTTTTGCTTGGACTTCCTCGACCATTTGCTTTACTGGACTCTGCTGTCACAGATGGCGTGGATTGTGAATTCGCAACTGACGACCTTGGACTGTCTGTTGCTAACAGAGAACTAGCACTAGATTCCTGTATATCTTGAGATTTCCCAAAGTTCTCTGTTTCTGAGATGGCCACGACCTCAATGGTGCTCCCAGTAGTTACTGGATTTGTGATCGATGCTGATTGACAATTCTCCACAGCCTCCCTAGCAGCAGCAGCAGCATGGCCTGAAACCGACAGAGCACATCCACCACTAACAACATCTTCAAAAACTCCAGATTGCCTCTTAGGCTTCAGCATTACAGCTTCAGCTTTTTCCTCTAGATCTGAGGCTTCCTCCAGAGTGCTCTTTGTTCCTAGTTTAGAATCTGATTTTATGGCCAAAACCAACTTCCTCTGTTCTTGCTTGAACCTATCTGCTCTTTTATCATCCCGCTCTCCTTGCTTCTGAGTGGCACTTCGTGGGATGGTGGGACTAGTGGGTATGCGGCTTGGTATTTCCCTACGTTTAATGGTTGGGCTTGCCGGCAATGTGACGGCGGGTACTGGGCCCTCATCAACCTCAGCATTTTCTGCACCACCTTGAGATGCATGACCTCTAGGCTTGCTGAGAGTAGGGATGGGCATTTCTTCCAGAACAGAACGTCTGGATGACGTGACTCCTTTAGACTCGGGTACCGCTGGCCTCATTACTATTCCGCCTGGCAGCTCTAGCTCTGACTGTGTCTTGGTCACCCCCTTAAGATCGCCTTCAACGACACCTGGGTCTGGTTGAGGAGACGTGCACACTCCCCGCTGTGGTTCCTCTGTCTTTGTTCTAGTCTGTGTCTGTCCCGTGACAGAGCTCATAGAAGAGGGATTTACTTTAGGGTAAAACTCATCCGCAGATACATCCACGCTGGGAGCTTTGGTCAGGTACTTGATATTCTCCAACTTCTGAGTATGAAGCTTCTTGGCCAGTTCTTCTGACAGCTCACTGCTACTCGGATGCTGCTCAGCTTTGTTCTCATCAGGGGATTTGGACTTGTTGCCATCGTCGGTGCTTAGCATGAGTTTTCCATCCAAGGGTTGGCCAGGGGTTTCTTGTAATGCTGGGTCAGTGAGTGAAGGGGCAATGCCAGATGGAGTCAGAGGGGTCACTGCACACGTGACAGAGAATGAGCCACTGGGGTCAGCAGGACCAAGTGCAGGCCGCCCAAGGGGAGTCGTTTTAGTCACGTCAGCTCCAGGGATGGCGTCAGTTACTGGGTCGGTTTGACCTGGGCCTGGTGGGTGTGTCGGGGCGGTGGCATGGGGGCCTCGGCTGGTTCCTGGCACTGGGATAAAAATAAAATATTCAATTACTCCAGTGTTTAACATTGGCGTGGTGACAAACAAACTTTCACCTTTCTCTGTGATGTGATTTCAACTTCAACAAATAGGTGGCTCCAACACAAGTGTTCACGAGATAAACAAAACTAGGATTGCAGTTTCACAATATTTCATTTTCAATTAATATAAAGGCTCTTTAAAAAAAATCTTCACAAAAAAAAAATGAATGCAACAGAAAGATGCAACCATGATTAATATCACTGTTACCCAAGACTTTGAAAAATTCATTACAATTTTTACATCTCGTACACCTGGTCAACACTAAGGATGTAAACATATGTTTGTCTTTTTTCTTATACAAGTCAGTAAAACAGTATATTAATGAGCTTACACATGCCTAATTGTTTTATAATACATGTTTCTTCTTAGTAGTTAACTGCTATATCAAAATGCTAAGACAGCTAGATAATTTCATACCATGCAGTTAACACCAAGCTCTGCTTTTCTAGGACGAGGAATATTAGGGACTTCATGGAGTACAAGAAAATGTTGCCTACCAGCGGAATATGTGGCATATACAGAAAACTAAAACCTGTATCAACATTTAAGAGAAAGCTGATACTTTTGAATAATGGCCTAGGAAAATCAAAGAAACAAAGGGAATTTTACAATTTGGACCAATGATACCTGTGTAGACTCAGGGTATGGAGTTTTTGAAACTATCATTTAAATAACATCAGGCAACAGTAATGAAAGAGATATTGGGGAAAAATGGTAAAAAGCATTACAATTATTAGTGATCAAGGTCTAGATACATGTTTTACTTTTGTAATGAGCAATAATACAATAACCAAAGGAAGTTGTTTTGTAATGAGCAATAATACAATAACCAAAGGCAGTTGTTAGGCACATGCCTAACACTGAATTGTTCGGGGCAGGTATTTTCAAGGTCAAAGTCGTTCTCCGATTCACTTCATCAGCATGTTTGGGAAAGTTGTACAAATAGATTGAGACTCATGAATGGATGATTGGATGGCGCTGTGGCCGAGCGGATAGGGTTCTAGACTGTGGACTGAGAGGTACCGGGTTCGAGGCCCACCAGTGGCACATGTTTTTTTCCTTAAGCAAGAAAATTTACCCCTATGCTTCACTCAACCCAGGTGAAAATGGGTACAGCTTCGGCTGG
>JAUEKS010050511.1:0-10111 GCA_031762815.1 Tylodina fungina
CCCCCGTGGGGAGATTCGAACCCGGGTCGTCCGCATCTGAAGCCAAATGGTTAACCATTCGACCACAGGGCGGCCCTATCCATAGCCTTCCTAAGTGCAAGTCCCAACCTTTATAACTTAAGATTGACGGAATACTTCACATATCTCACTGCTTTCCATACAACTTCCATCCTCTATCTGTCAAGCATGTCTTCTAGATCCTGCCTGAGCCCAGATTTCTCCACCATAAATCATGTTGCTTCTCACACAATCCGTTAGTTCACAAATTTTCCCCCTGCTTTTACAAGATACCTTTTCATTACCACAAATATGTAGTTATTCCCTCAACTTGCACTACCAGCAGCTAATTCTAGGGATAAATACAGCCTCTACCATACCGCCAGCACTCTGCACGTCTCCCAGACAGCAGAAGTGAAAACTCCCAAAGAGTATCCCATCATTGGGTTTTGCTCCACCACTATCACTGAATTCTGATGACCAGTCTGTGCTACATCTTGGACACTCAGTCTGAGGCAAGATTATTTTTTTCCATTAGTCCAAACTTCACCAGACTGCACTGCCTGTTTGTGATTGCAGAGCTCACATGTGCATCATTAAATTGCCTTTGCTTAAACATGTTTCCCAAGACACCACAATGATTGGTGAATCACCTTTCCTAGGTAAAATACCTCCACTGTTTCCACAGCACATAACCTTCCTGTTTTCAAATGTATCTTTAAATCAAGACCACATTTCCAAAGCTTATTGCAACAGTCAATAGTTCTTCAATAGTCAAAACTACAGGGTCACCTACTTAAAGGAGATCCAACAGTAACACCTTTTGCCTCTTTTACAAAAACAGCATCAAAGGACTCAGCACATATCCCTGGTGCACACCAACAGTCACCTCAAACTTATATGATAACTCCTTACCAACCTTAAACACTGCTTTAGCCTCTGTATATATACTCATAACGACCATTATTAGTCATTCTCATACTCCCTCTTTTAGCAATGCCTGCTCAAACACTACTTTAGGAGCCTTATCAAATGAATATGCTGTCTACAAAGCCAAAGTGCAGTATACAAGTCTCAATTCTATGAAGCACAATAAAATAAAATTATATAAATTTAAAACAAACATTAAAAAGTCTTAAATCATACCCATCTTCGTCTACTGTTTCAAGATCTAACTGCTGTAGATTTAGTAATTTTATATCTATTTGTCTATATCATCACTTCTTCCTTTTCTTCTTTTGGGTTTTTCCATAAAATGAACCTGAGCGTCCAGGCCCTCAAATACTTTATTTCTGGGCTCCTGAGGTAAATACTCAAACTTTACTTAAAACCGTACCACATCCGTCTACAACACAAAAACAATTGTAAATGACACATAGACTATTCATAATGCAGACCTGCCACAATATTTTAAGTAAAATCAGGATACCCGGTCAAAAAAATCAGTATTGAGAAAAAACAAAAACAGGATCAACCAATACAATGAAGAATATGATTATTTTTTAATCAGTATTTTTACAATAAAGGCTAAAAAAAAATTCAGGATATCTCCTCTAAACGTCTAATAAAAAATGATGATTGCGGTATATAAACCATTCTATTTTTACATTTGAAATTTATCACAGGAAATATTTACTTTTTTGTCCAAATGGTGCAAATGAAAGAATAGTTGACTTAAAAAAGTGGGAGAAAAAAATACACTCTTTTAAACGGGCTAACACTTGCAGTGTCTAGTTCTAGACTGGACCAAGCTTTGATTTATCAGAAAAAGCATTCTGATGACTAAAGTTACGACAGACAAACTGATAAATACCACTCACATCTCATCAGGGCACTTGTCGGGTATGCCCATTGTGTTGCCATCTGAGATGTATTTGACCACCTCTTCATTTGACATGCCTTGGTAGGGCTGAGCAGCGAGGGTCACCATCTCCCACATCACCACTCCATAAGACCTACAGAAACAGAGATTAAATTAAGCTTGACCAGTCGGAGAGAAAATTCAATTTCAATGGCTGAGGAAGTCAAAAACAACAATACAAACGCAAGTTTTAAGCTGAGAGGGTGGGGGGTGAGGGTGGAGGGAGTGCTAAGTAGTTACAAATAATAAGTAAAAAAGGAAAATACCTACCCACATACATTATCAACCAACATGGAGCAGTTACTCAGAATTCAAAAATCAAGTAACGTGGAAGAAAATAAACTCCTATCAATTAATATGAAAACAAAAATCTGTCCATAACAGAGTAAACTTATTCAGAAGGTGCTTAAAAGGAACAGGAGAAAAATAAAGAAAATATACATTATGCAACTTTTTAATGTTTCAGCTCAGTTGGCTGGAGACATAGTTTGGTTTTCCCAAAGCCCTAAATTAATCATTCTATATCCATGCCTTGTACAATGCAGTGGTATCCATCTAAAACTCCCGCTGTCAATCATCCTGGTTTACGTTAGATCCCACTCTGTCCGTGAAACGGATTTTTTCCTACAAAAAGTCGCCCTCTAATTTCCCAGCTGCAATAACAGTTTGTCTAAGTAAATACTTCATCCTTCTTTTCCCTTGTTTTGCTCATTTTGAGTTAATTTGATTTAAGTTTATGTTACTTGCAAAACAAATAAGGTTATTTAAGTGACAGAATGTGTCTTCAACTCTCAAAGCACACTGAAAACACAATCAATAGAATTGAGTACATGGTGTGGGTTGGAGACTCCTAATGAATTGTGTTGCCCTATGGTATACTGCAATGTCACGTCAGACATGAAGTAAGCCAAAGGGCCTACTGACAAATGAAAAACGGATTCAAAGCAAAGGTGCCACCGAGTTGCTGGTCAAGAGACAATTGGGAATCCTTCAAAGCCTTATTGATGAATTTGACCTGGTTCCAGGTCCTGGTTCCAACAACAAAAAACAAAGCAGACATATTGACAAGAGTAAAGAAAGATTGATTGAGTGACTCTGCCGGTCTCGTGGATGTGTATGCCACTGGTTTTCCTAACTTGAAAGCTATTCATGATATGCACCATATGAGAGTAGACAGAACATTATTCTTGGTGAGGAAGGCGCATGTGAATGCCAATAGACAATCAGTAAAGCGAGTAGTGCAGAGTTGTGAGCGGTGTCAATCTATTGACCCGGCCCCCAGAGTCCATGAAAAGGGAAATCTCAGAGTCTTCGAAGATTGGAGAAGACTAGCCATAGATATCATCCATCATCAGTCCATGAAAAGGGAAATCTCAGAGTCTGTGAAGATTGGAGAAGACCAGCCATAGATATCATCCATCATCATCAAGTTCCATATCTATCTATTGTAGATTGCGGACCAAGGCGTTTTGCGATTCGGAAGAGATTGAAGAGGGAGTCGGGTGAGTTCATTGTGGAGGTTTTGGATGAAATGTTATTAGAAAGAGGCGCTGTACATGAGATGTTGATTAATAACGGTTCTGTTTTTCGTTCAAACGAAATGAAAGGAAAATGAAGGTCAAACCAGTATACAGAGCAGCCTATAGACCCAGTGGCAATAGAATTGTGGAAAGGCATCATCAAACAATTAAATCTATGGCAGAAAGAATAAATGTGTCTCCTCAAGAAGCAGTGTATTGGTACAATTCCACACCACGGCATAATGGTAGAACAGAATCTGTGCCACATTGGGCAATCTACAAATATCAGTTGAGGCATGGCTGGTGCACTGACATTGGTGATGAAAGTGGAGTTGATGGACGATTCGCCATTGGAGATAAAGTCTGGGTTAAACCGCCACACAATCGATGCGCTACAAAGTGGGGAAAGGGTATGATAACAGCGGTGAATTCGATGAACAATGTTGAAGTGGATGGAATGCCAAGGCATGAATTAGACGTGAGAAGTGTAGTTGAGGAGGGAGAAGGCAGTAGTGATGCTGTTGGAGATGATGTCAACGGTAGTGATCAAAGTCACAATATTGTCAATGGTATCGACGACGATGATGATGATGGTGATGATGATATAACTCAGAGATATGCACAAGGCCAGTATCCAGAAAGAAATAGATGAGCCCCAGCATGGCTAGTAGATTATGATACTAGTGTGTAAAGGAAATGAAAGAGGAGGGCGGATTATGAAGAAACTGTACATAATTGTATATATAAACTGATTGGAACATTTTTTTTAAATATCTTATCGTAGTGTAGATCATACTATGTTTGAATTAGGCTTAATATTTTTCTGTGTAGAGGTAGAATCAAGTTACAGTTGTGATATTCTTAAAAGTACTGATTTGGTGTAGTGTATTTAGGAAAATTGTTTTGATCTTAAGATCAGGGGGGGGGGGGGCATGTTGTGTGTAGCGTGGTTATGTATTGCACATCGTTTCCCGCGGATATTCTGAACGGATGTGCATCGAGTCTACGAAAACGTAGAGAGAAGGTCCACAGTAAGAAAGGGGACAGTGTGATTTCGGAACTGGAGGAAAGCAGCCTACAAATTCTAGATCTAGAATAATGAGGTAATTCAGTGAGGAATTAATCTAGATATATAGAGAAAATGGAATTACACATATTTTACTTGGTCCTCACGCATATTTTACCTGGATCCCTCACACATTTTAAAGGACCACAGACATAATTTACCTGGACATCACATATACTTTACCTGGACCCCACACATATTTTACCTGGATCCTGCACATATTTTACCTGGACCCCAAATATATTTTACCTGGACCCCACATATATTATACCTGAACCGCATACACATTTTACCTGGGCCCCATACATATTTTAACTGGGCCCCACACATATTTTACTGGACTCCACATGTACCTAGACTCCATATTTTATCTGGACCTCTACGAGGACCACAAATAATTTGACAGCCTGACAGCTTGGCAGCAAGAGCATACAATCAAATAGTAGGCGGATACAAGGCAGGCCCAAGAAAAGATGAATAGATGGAGTAAGAAAAGTACTAAACAAACACAATATAACTATGCAGCAAGCGATACAACAAATGAGAGACAGAAGTTTGCTTCTCCCCCGGACATCGCATGATACCAAAGGACATAAAAACTATAAGAAAAATAACAAATAAAAATAACTAAATAAATAACAAATAATTTACCTGAAAGCCACACATATTTTACCTGGACTCCAAAAATGTCTTCACATGGATGACGCTTTATAAGAGACCACTCGGACTGTCTTGCTTTCAACAATGGAGGAACTAGCGCCATCTCTCCGCAAGTTATTTCTGCACCAAAACCCTTGCACACTCGGCGAAATGGAAGATTACCAACCTGAAATAACGATGCAAGTCAGAAACATGTATTATAATAGTATTTGTAAGAACATAGCACCAATAGGTAAAGTTCTTTAGTAGTTAGCCTGAGGCACTACATTCATACATTACTACTTTCAGATACTTTAGCTGCATTTTGAAAATGTTGTGTTTCAAAGCTAACATGGTAGACTTTAAATTAACATATAATCAAATATATTCCAGAAAAATATGAAATTAACAAGTTTCAGAGTGGAAGGTGCAAAGGACAGGGATAAGGGGATACCCGTAGTAAATTAAGGACAAAGGCGAAAAAAAAAACAGATTATATATCATATATGAGGTTATGTCGATAATATAAGGTTACACGATAATACACAATTATTTTTTTCGGAGCTAAAAGTAACAGTAGGATGCCCTTCTTGACACTAATCAGGTGTTATACACTACAAGTTTCTACAGCTGTTGCTCTTTTTATTGCTTTTAAGACACATGGCCAGAAAAACTCAACCAAAAAAAACCCTCTGCTGTTCTAATATTTTAAATATTTATAAGAAGTGTCCAGATGCCTTCAAAGACACCTAGCTTGGCAATAGTTAGGAACGCAGAGGCATTTAGACTCAAATTTGTCGTGAATGTGTTTATAGCATATCCAGAGTCAACAGGTCTGCAGTGGCCTAAAGCTATTTTGTTTGATGTATTGGTGTTACTGGTTTTAGTTTTGCAATATGAAAAACTTGAGTAGAATGCATCGCATTTACAGCATTAAAGATTTTAGCTAATTATACTCACTGTTGTTAAGGGTGCTAAATACAACTTGTTCCTAAAATCAATCTGCAAAAGGAATAGAGATAAAATATTTCATATTAGGATGAAATTTTGAGCTTTGGTTCACGCTGGTATCAAGCAAAGAAGAAAATAATCAGTTGATTGCAAAGAGACCAATGTCAAAACTTCCCTTGCATAACTTAGATTAAACGTTTCGATTAACAGGCACATGGCTTACTGTTATTAGCAGCCACTCTCATCATTTTACTTATCAATACATGACAGAGAGGAAGTGTAACCAGTACACATAAAACAATTTGAAAGAAATTTGGAAAAATCATATATGGAGATAGATATAGGATATATGTAGATATAGAGATATATATCGTTAGCATCATCGCCCGTAACCCCTTTAGGCCATGTAATAGAGATTGCAAATTGCCACTCACTCTTATCTTGAGAGTTTTGCCATTTTGTTCAAAGAGTGCCCACTTCTCTTCATATGCTCAACAGACATTTCCTCCAGGAAATCTTTGGCCTACCTCGTTTCCTTTTCCCCCAATAGATTCCACCTCAGTGTAAGTCTGGTGGTTTACTGGTAGGCTTTCTCATCTCTTGCTAATTTCTTCTTATATTGATATATATGAGGATAGCTATTTTTAGCATCTGGGATAAAAATTGTGTTAATGAGTCCTAAATTTCTTTATAGCAGCCACTTCCGCCATTGTTTTCATGTTGGTGCTTTCTTAATATTTCTTCCATATTTTGGGGCTACTTTCTTGAAATTACCGGTACTCGTGTTTACACAGATTTGACTATACTCAGTTTCTGCCAAATCGATAGGCTTAGAAATTTCCATAGATGTTGCTGTGACACATTCTAAAGTTTTACAGGTATTTCCATCCTCAAAATTCCCAAGTAGTCAACTTCGATCAAACATAATTCCCTTTGCAAACTTCTAATCAACAAATCCTCACCCTATATTGTAAGGACAATCATGATTAAGGTAAATATACATTTTCACAAGAATACATTAATTGGTGGTTTTGTAATTTTAGAGACTGGAAATGCTATATATGTCCAAGATGGCAGCCATTACCATAACAACCATGAGATACTTGACTGAGAACTGGTAGACAGTCACTAGACTGCACTGCGAACATGGAGACAAGCAGATACAATGACTTGATACAGCAGGCAGAGGAAAAGAGAGCCTTCAGAAAGTTGTAGCCTCATATTTTCATACAAGCCTTAGTTTACTGCTGTTCACTTTGGCAGTCCATTCAGCCTCCCTTTTACAAACCCTATCGAATACCTTTCAGATCTACAAATCACAGTAAAGTTTTTAATTCTTCCTTATCTTCCATATTATACCTGTCTAATGCCATTCCTAGATGAAGTCAAGTCCAGAATTCTTAATCTATTTTCTAAAATAATTAAATTCCTCTGATATTGTCCAATTCAATTATTATTGTATTTTATCCTAATCTTGTGGTTAGGTTATTTGCATGAACAAGCAGGTGACAGAAATAACAAAAAAAACATGGACAGAAGATAGCTAAATATCCAGTTAGAAGACAAGACTTAGTAAGACAGTAGCTAGCCTAACAGGTAACAAGGAAGTAGTTAACAATATTCCATCACATTATCAATAGAAAACAAAACAACAGCAAAATAGACATTTTACCTTCACTTTCTCTTGTGGTCGCAGAGGAATAAGTTCCTCATCAGTGATGGTACCGAGAGATCTTATCTCTGAGACATTTTCAATAGTTAACTTCTCATCACTGGGAGAGTTCTCTGTAACAGAAGGCTGCCCTGTAGAATCTGAAGCCACACAGTTCAAACCTTCCACACTGATTGGATTTTGAGAAGAAATCTCAGGTACAGAAGTTGCCAGATTCTCAATATAATCAGCATTGCTCTGTTTGCAGTCTACAATGGCCGGCTTCTCTGTGTCTTCAACATGCCATCCCCTGAAGAATTTTTGTACTTCTTTTACAGCTTTGTCAGCCTTACTGAAGTTATATTTCTTCTTCCACAGTTTGTTTCTTACATCGCCATTCAGATCATTGAGTGTTTTTTTAACTTTGGCTTCATCAAACAATTCTGAGTTCACTACATTTTGTAAATCCGGAGATATGTGGTTTTTGGCAAAGCGACAAGTGAGCCCAAAATGACAGTAGCCAAACGTGTCAAAATTATGACATGGGCCATCTAGTTCGGGCAACTTTTTTTTCATGAACTCATCCTTATCATGACTAAACTTGCATTTTTCCCCATACCTGCACTCCCTGTTGCCTTTTATTGCTGGGCAAAGTTTATCCTTCTCACTGATTCTTTCATTCCTTGGACGATGTTTGTTTCTGCCTTTCAATTTGGATTTTTTAGCTGGAGGCTCAGCATCGCCTATTTCAGTGGCCTCATGTTTTGTAACAGTGTTATCACCCTTATCAACAGTGTCAACTTCTTTGTTCGATTCCTTCTTGGATGACTCCATCATTTTCCGCATCTCAGGGTTCAGATACTCTGTGTGCAATTTTGGTTTGTAGTTTTCAATAAGAAATCTGGAATGGAGAAAATACAGATGGTTGGTTTGTAGTTTTCAATAAGAAATCTGGAATGGAGAAAATACAGATGGTTCTGTACCTCCGAACAAGATGGAAAAAGAAACATTCAAATTTTTCAAATAACACAATGCACACACACTGCAAAACAGTATACTAAGAGAAAAAAAAGAAGACCATTTACAGTGGTCTGCCAATAAACCCTGATGGTTTATACCCCTAAGTATATAAACCCGTCAAAGCCATAAACCCACTTTTTTTCTATATAAATTACTGGTGTAATAACCTAGTTTCAAACCTAAAGCCCGTCCACACACCAAAGCCACAAGACTATCACACATTTGTTAATGGCACAGCCAGATCCAAATCCAGTAGGCTATCCTGCTTTCGTTCATGACACATTGTCCCCCACCCCACCCTCAGAAATGGTCGTACGAGGCCAGTGAATGAAAGCAGGTGTGAGCAGGTGGAACAGAGTGTTTCATGCATCAATACTGTGTCAATGACTATGACACATAGATTGCCTGCAAAGATCACAAGTTCACCAAGGGACAAGTTAGGCAAAAGAGTCAGTGATTTCAGTTGGGTTGGAACGGAAAAGAGAAAGCTTCCATCTTCTGTCACTCGGGAGAAATGGACAAAACAAAGGAAGTAATTATTTGGTGAATTATATCGCCCTTCTTTAACGGGTAGTCCACTGTATCAAGTGATGCTCTGTCTGCCTGCCACTTAAAAAATTTAAACCCCATTCCCTACTCTGTAACAAATTCCAAGAGTAAAGACTATTCTATCTTGTTCAATCTCATTAGATATGGGCAAGGTTTAATCACCTGACAGTGATGCAGCATCAGGAGCAACCCTTCCCTTTTCAGTAAAGTTGAATTGTCATCCATGTCATTTGCATGGCCAAGGCAAATTGTGAGTCTTTCTGCATTGATCAGCCAAGCAAGGACACTATACATCTCACAAAACTTTACAACTAAGCACAAGGACGCATATCACACTAAAATCAACTATGAACTGAACACATAGGTACCCCCTAAGACCACGCATTTTTCTGTGAGAGTATAATTTACATTTGACGCACATGCCACAAACAACTCACTCCTTCTTTATGGAAGCGTATCCAACCCTTCGTTCGTCTTGACACTTTTCTGTAGTGACGTTTTCCTTTAATTCTTTTTCACAAAGAAGGTTGCTGGAATCTGCCTGGCACCGATTGATTCCATCAAAATCTGATGAATTTTTATCAACACACTGATCCAAAGGTATATCCAGGTCAGCTGCAGAACCATTATTATCTCCACCAATGTCAGGATTGGCACTGGTCTCAGAATGAATTATTCCTCTCAGTGGAACAGTAGCTGTAAGCTCTTCCATGATTCCAGGTGCTGTTGAAAGATGTAAAGCAAAAGTCAGATTAAAACGCGCACGCGTGTGTGTGTGTGTGTGTGAGTGTGTGTGTGTGTGTGTGTGTGTGTGTGTGTGTGTGTGTTGTGTGTGTGAATGTGTAACATCATTTTTG
>JAUEKS010050622.1:0-10110 GCA_031762815.1 Tylodina fungina
CATCAGGAGGGCAGAAAACCGAGAGGATTAGAGGATGTTGGTGCCAGTTCACCTGTGACGCCCCAACGGTCCACAAGACTACGGGATGGATAGGATAGGATAGGAAAGGTTCAATATTGTATCACTCTGCCTCACAGAAAAAAATAATGGTGAAATTTAGATGAAACATGAATTGAATTTGATGCACATCAAAGTCATTAAACATTTTTTTTAATTTTTCACCTCACCAATTAGTAATTTCTGTGTTATACCAACTAATAGAGCAGGATATCTTCAGTCAGCATATGGGTGCCTACTCCAAGCAAGTTCTTACCATCTTCCTGAGTTCCATGTGGAAAAGGCAAAGTGGCTGAGGGAGAAGGTAAGCTGTTATTGTCGTCGTCATTGTCATCATCACCATCATCAGGTCTATCAGTTTCTTCCTGCTTTACAGGGTTTATCCCAAGATGCCATCGCATCCTCCACACTCTCATCAATTTATTCCAAATTAGTTTAAGCCTACTTCTTGGCATTGTCCTTGGTAACTTTCACTTTCACACTAGTGTCAAGAAAAACCCTTATATCCTATTAGTCCTATGCTCATGTAGTGCCACACCAGTCAACTAATGGCAATTCACATCTCTGTTATATCTAGCTTGTCTTCAAGATCCTATCTCAGAACCCGAGTTTCTCCATAGAACATTAAGCTTCTCTCTCATACATACTTCATAAACCTTACCCTTGAGTTTACTTGATTTTAAAAAGTAAATTTAGACTGCTTTTTATTGCCAAGATAACTGCTAGCACTAAACATATCAGATAGCTGAACTGCGATATCTCCCAATGCCTGTCCCATTATCAATTCTGAATCCACTCTCATCACTGAACCTGATGGCTTGTCTGAACTGTAACATCTTGAATACTCAACAAGGCAAGTTTCTCTGTTAATCAAATCTTCATCTCCCCACCTTAAAGAAACCAGAGCACACATATCCTACATTAAATTGCATTTGTTTTGATATTTTCCGCACGCACACCACATGGCCATTCACCTCCGTATGCAAACTACATTTACCCTTTCTGCAGTGCATAATCATTGCCTCTTCAGTTTTAATCTTTAAGTACGCTTTAAAGTCAGATTACTCATCCAAGATTCCAATGGTAGTTGTTCTTCAGTAATCTGCATGAAGATCTGATTGTAAACCTATATTTACTTCTTTTGAATGTGCCTGCTCAACTACAAGAAATAAAAAAAATATTCTGCTCTGATTCCTAGTGTACATGGTCTCTCACATGTCTTATATACCCATAACTGCTCTTCACTTGCCATTTACATGTTCGCTCTTTTTGTAAAGCTCATGTTTCTTTCTCGAAGCCCTATCAAATGTCTTTTCCCAAGTATACAATGCCACAATGCAGTTCATGATTCTTATTGTCTGCAAACTTCATGCATACATAGATTTCTATCCTTCAACTTTGTTTTAATCCAATTTAATCTTATCATCTCTACATTTCCATGTCTTTGCCCTTATAGAATATCTTTTACAATCTCTTGTCCTTTCTTTTAAATAACTTGTTATCTATGATAAAACTTAATCCATTGGCAAATTTCAGGATTCAGTTTCTCACATGGTCTTTTACATTCAAATTCGTATCTAATCCCTAATTGGCTTTTTCTGCCAATCTTGGCATTTAAGTATCTACCAATTTAAATACATTTATCTTTATAAATTTCTCTAATCATTTTGATTTATTGACTGTTCACAGAATAGAGAGTTGTGATTTAGTTAGGTTAATTTCTATTGATATATCAACATAATTTCAAGGAAATCAGAATCATTGCTTCCTAGAAGATTGCATTGTTATGCTTGTATGATTCTTGTATGATATCAGTACTTTTTAGGATTGTGAATAGTTTGTTTACCAACAGAGAAACACTACTGTCACACAGTCTGTTATCAATCTGTATGCTATTTAGGGTGAACCCGAGGCTGCCATCTCGTGTCTACAAAAGGGCATCACTGAGCACTTTGGCGGCATGTCCCAGACAGGCCACAGTGATAATCTGGAGTTATCACTTAAACAGGTTTATGCCCAGGTAAAGTAGGAGAAGGAAGCCTGGAGAAGATTATGATGAATTGTTGTGTGTTCTGTTTAACTAGACATCTATTATTTGACTGAAAATGTGACTTGTCTTCCACCTTTTTTGTCATGCAAAGTAAACATATTTTCATTCTCATGATGATTCTCAGATCTTTTTTTTAGTTTTTCCACTTTCTACTTTCTGGTTGCTGGTAAGGCTGTTCAAAAGTATATATCTTGTTCAAATTTTATCTAAATGATTACTATTTTTGTTGCTATTAGAATAACAGGAAGAGCTTGAGTATCTGAAGTAAATTTCTTTATGAAAATGAATGAGATAGACATGTTGTCATAGGATACTATATTTTTTTATCTTCTTTATCACAGTCCCTGCTACTGTATGGGAAATACAGTGAGGAAACTTCCAATTTAGAAACCAATGCCATCTTTGAGCAGTACAAGAAGGTGATGGACATTAGTCCTGAGTGGGAGGAGGGATACTTCCACCTGGCCAAGTATTATGACAAAATTATGAACACCATTATAGATGACAAAGATCGGGCAAAAAAACAAGGGTGATTCATTTTGAAATTTCATTGTTTTTCCCCCTCTCTCTCTGCTTGTCTTTGTCCGTTGAATAGCTTGTATGCTTTCTTTTTGTTGTGTCGACTTTGTAAGTGCTTAGGGCATTGTAAATGATTAAGCGTATTTAAATACTCTTTACTTTTATTATTATATTCCTCACCATGTTTTGAAGAGATGGTTTCATTAGAGACGAGCCAACACATGCCAGTACTGTCAGGCTCGGAATGATTGCAGATTTATCCATTTACAATGTTGCAGAAACTGCAATTTAAAAAAGAGCAATTGATATTTTGTGTATAACCTTGAGTTGGTGCGGAGTGATCGAGATCATTTTTTTCTCACTTCTAATATCTGCAGACAGCTTCTACACATGTAATATTCTAGTCTAGTGATTAGTATGTAAAGAAGAAATAAAACTCTGATGCATTCCCCTAAAGCTTAAGACATATGTTCTGGCTTAAAGATACTCAAATATATATTTTTGCACAAAAATCTGTCAGACATCTTAATTTATATGTTGCTCTTTAGTTGACAGAGGCTATCTATGTATTGTTCTGGTATTGTTAACTCACTATTGTCTTGAAATGGTGCTTTTTATTCCTTCCGTTGTCCTCATTGAAAAGATATATGGTTTCATTACTTTTTTTGACAGAATCCTAATTGAAATTACTGCTTCTTTCGAGGTTATGTAAGCTCTGTTATTTGTTTCAACCATTTACACGTTTTCTTGAAGTATAGTATTTTTTACCAAAAAAAAAGATATATATTATTTTGCTTTTTGTGCTGACAGTGCTTAGGTGACTGTCCATGTACCCTTCAATTGCACTTACCATGGTTTGATTTCATCTTGGTTGAAGTTTCCTATTTTTTGGTTTTGCTTGTAATCCACCTAATATCATTTACAGATGCAGACCACTCTAGTTGAACATGGTTGTCAATATATGTTACCCTAACCACATTGATTGAAAACAAAATGCTTTTCATAATAGAATTATCAAGCACATCCGTTGAATGCTCAAAAGTTTCATTTTCTTTGAAAACGTTGCGCTTCAGAATGATCTCACAAATTGTAGCAAATGGAAGCAAAAATGTTTATTTTAATTTTGTTTCTAATTATCAGTGGTCTCAATTTCTATCGGTATTATTATTATGATTATTTGTATTACCATTTCATATATTATTAAAGAAGATTTCTACAGTGCTTATTTTTGTTTTAATACAGGCTTTAGGTGCATTATGAATACTAATAATGTATACACACAGAGTATGGGAGGGGGTGGGGGTGTCTTCTATTCATCCACGTCAGCGTCATCAATTTTTTGGCTTTTGTTTCTTACTTCAGGTGTTAAGAGGCCACTTAATCCTTAGGAGTCACTATCATTTGTTTTGAATGCAATGTTTTATGGCCAGATGCCTTTCCTGATGCCAGCTAGATTGTTGTAGACTACAGATTTCTCTGCTTTTGCCTTGTTAAAATTTGTTTTCACAACAAGCTGGGTATGTAGTCTCACTATTCTATGTGAGTGAGGCATATTCTCGTCAGGCTTTCCAAAGTGGCATGTTTGTTGTTTTAATGCTTTAATGCTTTAGTGCATTGTAGTGTTGAATGCAGCTATAAATTTGGATTACTTTTGCATTAAAAATCTCATTACATAGTTAGCTACCTACTTAGAATGAAGCATTTACAATTTAAGAGACAGATATGAGTATAAGGTAGAACAGTTGAAATATGTAGCTAAAGACAGAAGAAACCTAAATATTAATTATGTGCATCTGACATGATTGAAGAGTATGGTATATAGATAGGACTGTACACAATTTTCTGAATGTAATGTGAAAAGGGGTACTGCTATTTGTGAGGAATGAGTATCATAATTAAGGAACTTGTATAGGATGTTCAGTCAGTAATAGGAATGAGAGAGTGTATTCACAAATTAAACGTGGATTGTTTTGGCTACTGTCCATGATTACAGGGAATTCCCTGAGATGCCATGCATCTCTTGAGGGGGTCTCTTTCTCATTGGTTTATGAGCAAAAGTTTTATGGCCAGATGTCCTGCCTGATACAATCAGAATACTCCAAGCCTGCCTTGATTTTCACCCTCTGAATGGTCAGCTTTTACGACATACATTTGGACGAATAGTATGTACAACTTGTTCAATATTGAACTTGAACTGCAAAACAATGTTGAATCTGTTTTATTTGAGGGAAGCTTTTACCACGTTCATTCTTGAAGTGTGGAAAATCCTTATGCCCTTACAGCTATGTTGGATTATGAAGAAGAATGGATGGTAGCACTAGAATCTTGGAAGAGTTATCTTGATTTCAAATGGTGGAAGAATAAACGTGGATGCCTAAAGTTATATGCTGTGAGAAATGCAAGTTACTTAACATAAGAAAGATGATTGCCCTTTAGTGCCTGTGAGAAGCATATTTAAATTTAGTCATTGAATGTAATAAGCTCTCGGTACATAAAATTTGCAATTGGGTGAAAATTAAACTAAGGAAGAAGATCTGCCTCAAACATAATGTTCTAGATGCTGTGATATGAACAGAGCATCAGGAGTTGGTCATGAGGGTGGAGTTAAACTAAACAGTACGACAATCTTTAGGAAACTTTCAGAGTTTTGCTATCTACGAGATAGATTGAGTGCAATATCAGAGGGTTATTATTAAAGCGATTTTCTTCCTCCCCATTATATCTCTACTCAATTCTTTTGCTATTTTGAATACATGATTCCATTGGAGTGGAACTTGGTTATGAGTAATGTGAACCATATGAAACACTTCCATTGTTATTGCATTATGTCTTGGACATGGTCTTTTTACTGTTTAAAGACATCATTCAATTAAAAACTCTTACATTGTCAGCTTTTAAATAACTGTTTATATACACATAAGGCATAATTAGGAAGAAAAATTAGATAGATTCAAATCAATATTTAAATTTAAGAAGTTGTAAGATCTCTTCTGCAGTTTTTGCAAAAGTAAAAACTTGATTTGAACTGCGTTCGGCCACATTCTCATACATTATTTTTACCGATTAAAGATTTCTATCTGACTTGTGATTCTGTAACATACAGATATGATTTCATGTTTTCTTCACAGATTCTGAACAGATGGTTTGAGTCTGAACCCCTGAAAGCAACTTTACTCACAGATTCAGTTATTGGAGCTATGGCTAGTCCACTTCACCCAGGAAGTGGGTAAGGAAATACAGAAAGTGAAATTTGCTTCTGAAAAGACCACAGTAATTATGTTTATACTAAATGCAATACATTTTAGTAATTATAGTAAATATGTCATATGAGAGAGTTGGATCTATGGGCGTGTAATATCTGTTATAATTTTTTTTAAATCAAGGACTCCTTGCCTATTGATAAGTTCTGAATTTATATCTATACGAGACAATGTTTAAGGTATGATAAGGTAGACAAGCTTCATTTTTACTCTGTAGGAAATATACTTCTTGGTCTTTTCAGATATTTAATATTTTCTCTGACTTGGAATGGATTGGTAGAGCGAGATAGGAAGTTAAGAGGTTTGTTTGTGTATGAAGGATGCAGTAGATATGTGATTGATGGTGGCTTGGGTTAAACCTATGGAAAACAGCCATAAAATATTGATTGAATGATTGATGCAGATGGAAAAGGCATGTTTATTATCTATTTATGTTTATTATTTATTTATATGGTAGTATTAAGATAGGAGTCATCTTTTATTATTTGATGATTTTATCTTGCACTGATTAATCTAGATGTGTGATCAGGTACTGAAATCAAGGACTTCCAGCTAAACACATAAAGATTGCTAAAATGCTTTGATCTGATAGATTTTAACAGTGATAACACATGCACCTGTCTCTTCCCACCCTGTCCTTCCAGGTATGTCTTACTTCATCACGTTATGGGTGAACTGGATGGTGTGAAAGGTGCCTGGGCCTACGTAGAAGGTGGAATGGGTGGTGTGTCTCAGGCCATTGCTAACTGTGCACTGGACCACGGTGCATCTATCTTTTGTGACAAGGTATACTTGACTTAATTTGTTATTCTGATTACAGATTTACATTTTCCTGGATGTTTTGTAAATAGGATGATCAGTGGGTATCGATGTTGACCACAAACACAATTGTGTGAAAGCAGGACTCTCCATACAGTTTTATGACTGTTGTACTGAATTCCCCAAGTAAGTTCAAGTTACCACTTATCATTTTGGGGGCTATTTTCTTTTTTTTTTTTTAAGCGAATTTTGTCAAACAGATTGCTATAGATTGTTTTGTTTTTTATCTTTCCAAAACAGCATGTGCTCATTGTTCAATGCTGCTCAAGCACTGCCATGCCACTGTTATTGCTGGGTTACATGGTACTATTTGCAAGCACATGTTCTTTGACCTGACTTGGGATAAACGTTTAACTCAGTTGGAAACAATATTATGTTTGTGACAAGGAGTTTAGCCATACAGGTTTCAACACAGCCTACATCATAACACACGTCATTTTGAATTGACAGCATTGCAACATATCAAGAGACTCCAACAGTGAAATATGCTGTCTCTGGCTGAACTCGGTAATCAGTGACAACAGTAAAAAAAAAGGACAGCAGATGATGATTATGATGATGATGATAATGATGGGTAAATTTGGCTTCAAGACAACTGCCTCCTGGACAAAGGCACCCCCTCAACAAAGCAATGTCTAACTTGTGTTTTGAGAAATTTAAGAGAAAAAAATATTTGAACTTGATAATACAAAATCATTTAATATATTAATTTGTTATTAATCATAGCAATATATAAAACCCATAATGTGAATAGTACTAAATATTGATTTGTTAGAATTTATAATGGTGCTTTATTAAAATACTACTGCTGTCAATCAGGGAACATTTCCTTGCTACTGGTTGTAACCCAGTACTGCAGGATGTTCCATAAGGCTTTAAACAGTGTGGTCGCATACCCAGTGTATCATAGGGTGATTCTTGGGAAGACAAAAGTCAGGGCATTGGGAGTCGACATCATCTGTGACGTCATCCATAGAACACTAATTATTTCAGTTAGAGTGATCTGTCATAGACGTTGGATGTCCCCACTTATGTTGGTGCATCTTCTCTGACATTGTTTTAAATAAAATGGGAGTACATATTTCATAAACATGTAGTTTACATTAGAGTGAAGTCACACCACTGTCTTGAAAATGTTTTTGAGTGTACACTGTTATCAAATAGCCTATTTATAGTTCATTTATGCAGATGTTATGCTGATTATAGGAATAAAAATAGAGAGACACACCTAATGCGAACAAAATTATATATACATCATATTTCTTCATCTATTTTCAGCCTGTTGCTCATATGCGAAATGACAATGGCAAGGTGACGGGTGTTGTCCTGCAAGATGGTACAGAGATCAAGGCAAAAGCTGTCCTGTCCAATGCCACTGCACGGGTCACATACCTTGATCTGCTTCCTCCGGTTAGAAATTAGCAGCAGCACCAGTATATGAAATATGTAGTATATATGTCTTCTTCTTGGGCTTAACAATTTTGCAGGTGTTGGCACAGCGAATATTCATTAGCTGAAATTCTGCAATTTGTGTTTACTGCTATATACCTTTCCTAACATCAACTTCTCTATTTGTCCACACTTTGGTGAAGGGCCGCCCTGTGGTCGAGTGGTTAACCATTTGGCTTCAGATGCGGACGACCCTGGTTCGAATTTCCCCACGGGGGCAGATTTTGAAAGTTGGTCGTGTGTGCGTTTTCATGGCGATCCACCCCCGTCCTATCGGAGACGGACGTTAATACGTAGGTCCCACCCCTTATATAACCTAATAAGTGTTGCTAGGGGTGTAAAACATATTTCAAACAAACAAACAAAATCTTATATTTTAGCACTGTTAACCTTTGACCTCAAGAGTTCAAACTCCTCTTTCTCTGGCATTGCCTAGCTCTGCAACCTCATTTGCTGGTGCGCCGATCTTTTATTGAGCGTGACAACCGTTCATGAAACAGTATATTTTACAGAAACTAATGGTGTGCTAGGAAGAGTGAGAGCTGGGTCATATACGCCATTCTGTCGATGTTAAGATGCTTTAATGACGTCATTAACACGCTGTAAGTTAATACGATGGACAGGTGGTTGGGATGGATAGGCATGAAAGTCAGCAAGGCTATGTGCACCAGCAGGTGAGGTTGCAGAACCAAGAGGTGCCATCGAAAGAAAAGCGGGGTCAGCAGTACAGAGTGATGGACGAAGTAACGTGGAAGTCATGAGGAGAATCCATGCAGGGTGTAGTGGATAGAGAAAGGCGACAGGTCTACTGTACGATAAAAAGGTGCTTGTGGAGGTGAAAGGGAAGATCCATAGAACAATAGTTAGACCAGCCATGCTGTACGGCACAGAAACCGTCCGGCTCACGAAGGTATTGAGCGAGAAATTGGATGTGGCTGAGATGAGGATGCTCCGTTGGTCAATGGGAAAGCCGAGAAAAGACAGAATAAGAAATAAAACGATAAGAGCGACTCTGAGTGTAGCGCCATTATCAAAGACGGCAGTAGAGGGTAGACTGAGATGGTTCGGACATGTAAAAAGGAGGTAGATGAAGACTACGTAGAAAGAAGAGTGCTGGAAATGGAGCTGTCGGGAGCCAGAAAGCGAGGAAGGCCGAAGAGAAGATGGATGGACAACATCAGAGAGGACATGGTCGAGGTAGGGTTGGAAGAGCAAGACACAGAGGACCGGGCTCTGTGGAGACAGAACATTCTCTGTGGCGACCCCTGATACAGGGAGAGGCCGAAAGAAGAAGAAAATGGTTGGATGGATGGATGGATAAGAAGGTGGTGGACGGAAGGGTGGGGGATGATGGATGGAGATATGGAAGGATGGAAAGATGGAAGAACAGATGAACAGATGGATGAATGGGTGGATTACCCGCCTCGGTTGTACCCCCCCCCCCCCCTCTCCCGCACCCTCCCGCAGCCAATCCCGGATGTCCTGCTTCCAGCTCCTCCTGTGTCTGCCCCGTCCTCTCTGCACCGGTGCCGACCCCCGACCCCCCACTATTTATGAATATAGTGTGCTTGATTGTAAATATGCATGTAATTGTGCTTGCATGTATATATGATTGTATTTGTTTGTGAGTATGCGCCGATGTATGCATGTGTGCACATCTGTAAGTATTTATGTGTAAGTACATAAGAAATGCATATATACATAGCAATATAAGGTAGACCAGCAGCCTCCAATATCAACTCACTAAGTAAATCTCTTGGCGTTACGCTACAAAACATCTCCCAAGACAGTCAGGGCAGAGAAAAGTCCAGAAGGATTATGCGGTCTGCATGGGCACCGAACATCAACAACAATGACGCCGATATCAGATGACGGATATAGATGAAGACGAAGAAGAAGAAGAAGAAGAAGAAGAAGAAGAAGAAGAAGAAGAAGAAGAAGAAGAAGAAGAAGAAG
>JAUEKS010050732.1:0-10110 GCA_031762815.1 Tylodina fungina
TGATAATTTATGGCGTCGGATGAAAACTGTTTGCATATTTTTAAATGCGGCTGTGGCTAGGTTTTTTCTTCTGTTGAGGTCTTCTTGTTCTCCTAACAACGTTCCCAGCTTTCTTGTTGATTTCCATTCGTCTTCTTCTCTTTTGACGTGTGTGTATTCCGTCTTGCTCTCGTTTACTAACAAATTCCAATCTTTAAGTGTGTTTGTTATCATTGGCATACTGTCCTCTGCATCTTTTTTGTTGTCGAAGATAAAGTCAACATCATCTGCGAATATCAGTTCTCTTGGACTTATTTTGGTAGTGGGGAGATTTGGTCGGAGTTCTTTCAGTGCGCCCTCGAGGTAGATGATGAATAGGACTGGAGAAAGGCTGTCTCCTTGTGGTGTTCCAATGATTGTGTCAATTGTCGTTGTTTCGGTGCCAATATTGATTGTTAGTTTTGTTTCAGAAAGGAGCAGTCGTATTAATTTGATGTCATCTTCGTTTAGAAAGGTTTTCAGAATTTTGAGCAGTTTTGATCGGTCGATAGTGTCGAAAGCTGATGACATATCAATGCCGAGGATTGTGAATTCTTCTTTATATTTTTGAGTCCTAGCAATAAGCCATTTGTGTGTGAATACTATGTCGCTGGTGCTTCTCAGAGGTCTAAAGCCAGCTTGGGAGGGAGAGAGGTAGTCTTCAACTTTGTCCCTGATTCTGTTGAGAACGATCAGACTGAGTATTTTCCTGAAGGCTGGTAGCAGTACAATGGGTCGGAGGTTGTTTATAGGTCCTTGGGGTTTGTTGGGTTTTTGTATGAGGATGAGGTTTCCGGTCCCAATATCTATGTTCTCAGAGTTTTCAAAAATTGAGTTGTACATTGTTGTCATTTCTTCTATAATACTTGGTGGGGCCGCTTTTAAGTATTCAGCACTAATGTTGTCAAGACCTGGAGCCTTATTATAATTCAGCCTTTTTATTGCTATTCTAATTTCATCCGGAAGGATTGGTCTTTGCAGGGCTCCTTCACTATCAAACGCCTCTATTTGATTTGGTCCTTCGTATTTTGCTGTCATATGTCGATTTAGAATTTGGATTTTCTCCGCATCGTTTTCCACGTTCTGTCCTTCACTATTATGAATTTTTATGGGTATCCGGGGTTTTCTTTTCATGTGTTGAAGGGCTCTGAACATTTTTGTATGAGTGGGGGAAGATTCAATTTCTTCGACAACTGCGTCGATTCTATTTGATGCATTTTCTAGCGCTTGAGTTCTGATTTTATGGAGAATTTGGTTTCTTTCTTGTTTGAGTTCTTTCCTCTTGTTTTCTTGGTCACTGTTGCGAATTTGTATTCTTATTTCTTTTTGTTTCTCGGACAGCTCTTTCATGATGGGGCATGATTTTGTGCCTTTATGGAGGTTTAATTTAGGGATGCACGTTTCCGCTGCTGATTTGATCGACTCCGTGATCTTGATTTGGAGTGACCTTGGATTTTCCGCTTGGTCTTCGAGACTGAGTAAGGTTTTGGTGCATGCTTTTTGGTATTCTTTTTTTATCTTTGGATCCCAGAGCTTTTCTATGTCTGGTTTTGGTACCGCTTTTGTGTACTTTGGAGGGCATCTGAATTTTCCTGTTTCACAAGTGGCAATAACAAGGCGGTGATCTGAGTTTGTCAGTGTGCCGGCGAATGATCTTGCGTCCGTCAGTGTGTGTTTGTTTCGTTGTTGGATAATGACGTAATCTATTTGATTTCGTATAGGGTGGCTTGTGTTTGTTGTTTGGTTCTTGTACACGCCTTCCCATGTTGTGATGTGACAGGATTTGTGTTTGAACGCACTGTTTGCAATGAATAAGTTGTTGTGGAGACAGAATTCTAATAGTGTTCTTCCGTTGTCATTGCGCTTCCCCTTGGAGTAATTTCCCAGACATGTTTCATTTTCATCTTCCCTGCGTCCCACTTTGGAATTTGCATCTCCAGCAATATATATTGTATCGTTTTTATAATCTCTTGTTATCCTTTCTAGTTGACTATAAAGGGTGTCTCTTTCCTCCGTGGATTTTGATGTAAGGCCAGAATGGGGAAAGTATATGTTGACCACAGTGCTATAGGTGTTGTTTGTATCGTTTTTAAATCTGGCGACTGCGATGCGGTCGTTAACTTTCCATGTTTTCTCTAGATTTTGGTTAACTTCCGGTGAGATTACGAAGCCGAGGCCATAGTGTTTGTTTTCAGGGTCAAAAAGTAAAAGTCGGTACCTTCGATCGATCAAATCCTCAGCTGCAGACTTGGTTTCTTGTAGTGCTATGACATCACATTTATAACTTATAGCATCACTAATAATATTATGTCTTTTGATTTTGGATCTGAGACCTTGGACATTAAAGGTTGCAATTCTCATTGATTCGGATTAGATTGTACAAGGGACCCGCATCACCGGAATCCTCCTAAATCTATTTCTTACACTAAAGAGTTCCAGTTGGTTACAAACTGCTGAGGACTGTCTTAGCTATCATACGGGAACTACATTGATCGCATAGTTGCGATATTAACAGTGCGAACAAATTATGAAGTCAAAATCGCAAATGTGCGATCAATGTAGCCAGTGATTAAGAGGAATCACAAGACTGAAAAAGAGGAATCTAAGGTAAAAAAGCGGAATCAACATACCGTACCAATATTTTATTGATGACCATTACATCAATCGATTTGTAGTTCAGTTCCAAACGTAGGCACAGATCTACTTGTTCCAGGGTTTGCTTTTTGTGTTTTTCATATTTTAGATTTAAGAATTCAGACCTAGAATTTATTTATAGATCTAGATCTAGCTAGATCTGGAACCTAGAATCCAGATTATTGATCTACTATCGCAGATCACAATATATCTAGATCTAGAAATCTAGATTCGAGATCTAGATCTAAATTTAGATAGATCTAAATTTAGATCTAATCTAAGATCTAGAGTCTAGATATATCTAGATTATATAGGCCTAGATATTCTAGATTTAGATTTAGATCTAGATCTAGATAGACTCGAATCTAATCTAAGATCCGAGTCTAGATATATCTAGATTATATAGATATAGATATAGATAGACTTTAGATCTAGATATCTAGATCTACATCAGGAAATAATTTTAAAACACTAGGACTTGGACGATTAAATTAAATACCACTGTTAAAACATATCACGGACAATCATGATTAGGCTAATGAAAATGTTCAGTGGTGTGAACATGTGGCCTGACTGAAAGGCAATTCTAGTTCTAGTAAAGTAGGTCTATTGAATGTGGCGGGAACGGATGTTGTGATGGAGGGCCGTATGTCATTTTGACCCTGAAATTCCCCGGAGGTTATTGACCTGGAAACAGTTCAGATACGGGTAGACCTACATGCATTTACCGAAAATAACTGACCGTGATCACCGACATTACCGGAAAAGACCAGTAAACACAAAGTAGCCGTGACATCGGTAAAATGTGGAATATTACTCATTAGACAAGTGTGCGGGATCACGGAAGGCACAACCATTACGCGGAATGATTCCGCGACATGCGGAAGGGTAGGCAGCTCTATAAACTTCATAAAGAGATCATCATAGTTGATAACTGTTCTGTATAATAAGGAATCTAAGTCCGTTTTCGTCGCTGAAAGTCCATATTCTGCATTTACCGGATCGCTATGGTAATTACGGTGATTTTTTGGTTTTTCGGGATGTAAACGCTATGAACGATGGCTAAGTTATCGGTGGTTTTTGGATACTAGTGTAGTGAACCAGATGTACTATTAATTATTTAACCTCTTCAATCGATCTTGATTTCACAGAATATGGATCTAGCATCTGTAGCAAGGTATGCAGGATTTACAACTCCACCTGATTGTGATAATGAGGGAAAACAGCAGAAAAATGATAATTGCTAGTTTTACCACCTTGTATCCAGATTGTGCCGCATGCTTCAGGTGCCTTTACACTCTATTCTTGACATAAAGAAATGTTTTGAATTTGTCTATGCATATACTAAAAATAATCCATTTTTGATGTCCAGTGATATTAGAAATAAAGAATAATATCTTTGTTACTCTTGTGTGATGTAATAAAATTATGTTACTCTGATGTTGAAGTAATTATACTATGTTTCTCTGGTGTAATTGTTATTTTACACTCTCTAATGTAATTATGTTATGTTACACTTTCTAATGTAACATTGTTTTCCTTTGTCTGATGTAATTTATGTTACTCTTGTGTATAATAATATGCCTGATGTAGTGTTATGTTACCATTTCCTGGTTAAAAGAATGAACCATTATTTTATATGTGATAACATCATTAATTTGTTACTATGAAATTTTTTACGAAAAATTGGTTGAAGAAACAAAGTTACAAACAAGAAGAAAAGCATGTTCTGCCAAGCTATTTATTTATAATCAATAGCAATGAATCCCAACAATCTATTGTATTGCACATTTTAGTTCACTCAATCTATAGAAAATTAAGAAAAAAAGAACAGTTGTGTTAGAAGGGATGAAAAATGAACAAAGGCCCAGACAATTTCTATCGCCGTGGTCTTCATAGTTTGCTGTATGGAGCTAACACAGGAAAAAGTAATGCATATATATATATATATATATAGATATGTGCCTAAATAAAAACCTAATAGATGAAGGATTCACACATTTCTTGGTCAAGTTTAAACAATTTGAAATCACGCTTCTGAAAGAACATTTATCCTTGTAGCCGAATGAAATTTCAATGCAGGTGCTGTATGTAAGAACTGATGACACTTTCATTTCATGAATTCAGGAACGGCACCCAACTTGGCAAATAGTCAAAATGTAAATATGAAAGAGACTAACACACCAGTCGCGGCCTTGCAATGAAAACAATCCGCCATGTCCACATAGTCTAACACTTTGATTTGATTTGAGTTAAAGTTTTATGTCACTTGCAACACAAATAGGTTACTTAAGTGACAAAATGTATCTTCAACTCTCAAAGCACACTGAAGACAATAACATTGAGTCCATGGTGTGGGTTGGAGACTCCTTATGAATTGTGTTGCCCTGTGGTATACTGCAATGCCACTCATCAGACATGAAGTAAGCCAATGGGCCGAGTCTAACACTACGCAGTGTATGTACCATAAGATGATGATGTATAAGGTTCTGGAGACTTGTGGCATGGCCATGCCCCACCAGAACAGAATTGTGAGGCCACATGCTCGAAGTGTCTTCAGAGCCGACTTTTCAGCAGATGAAAGTGAAGATGTCTGTAGTCTATATAACAGTTTGGTTAGCATTCAGCTCCAAAATAAGGATAAAGGACTTCCTAACTAGATATGTAGCATCTCGGGCTAAACCTGAGATCAGTGACAACAGAGGAAACCATGAAGATTATTGTGGACTATTCTAGACAAGACATATTCCATTGCCATTCCATTCACAACGCAGCTTCATACCTACTAACAGCATGAACAACTTTGAAACAGGTTTCTATTCACATCATAGTTTCATAAGTAACAACACTAATACATTGTATTGTAATACATGTAATACAAGTAATAGGGCCTACAACTTTTTTGAGGGGGGATAAATCCAACCAATCAGGTCAGATATTACAATACTAGCGCATCTCCATAAAATAATCATAAGATCTTCCTCAAGCATTCTCTCACGTCGCTCGCGTTGCCCTTTACCCAGTAGCTGTTTG
Organism: Tylodina fungina; assembly: GCA_031762815.1. Classification (NCBI taxonomy): domain Eukaryota; kingdom Metazoa; phylum Mollusca; class Gastropoda; order Umbraculida; family Tylodinidae; genus Tylodina; species Tylodina fungina. The sequence continues at coordinate 5,686 of JAUEKS010050732.1, forward strand.
TTGGCACTACTTTTCTCTTTTTTAACGCCAAATTAATTGCCCTTTAGCTCATTCCATCCTGTTACCTGGATCAACAGGAATGTGACGAGATGTAACAATACACACCCCTAGTATTGGCTAAGGAGTCATTTCCGTGCATGAACTCAACATCAGTTTTGCCAAATTTTTCGATACATGTTTCTTGTAAATGCATTGCCTTGCTAGTATAGTAATGCCACTATGGTCCATTGTTAGGACTGATTACCATGGTCCACATATTTTTTCTAATCCACCACCCCACTCAAAAGGAAATTTCCAGTTGATTTCATTACTCGATTCAGTCACAAATTGACATAAAATTATTTAAATTGAAAATAAATGTCTTATAATTTCATATCGTGGAGTCATTGCTATCTGACTATTAAAAACTGCATAAATTTGTGGTGACCCGGAGCAGTCAAAAGATGGCATCACAGATGGCCAGGATAAACATCTCACGATAGTGGGGTGATAGCAGGTTAAAATGTTAATTTCCCAATGTCAAGTTACTTCCCTTTGTCTAGGCTTTAGCAGTCTAAGTAAACCCGTTTAAGATGGAATCAACATACCAGTATCTAAACTCTCATGGCTGACTGATGAAAATCCTAACTTGCACAAGTGACTAGAACTAGAACTATAAGAAATTAATCAGCAGTAAAATACCATGACCATGACTTGTAGTATTTTTAAAAATCTATACAGGCTTCAAGTGTGTTAATTCACCTCATGATGAAAGAAATTATGAAGAGAAATTGTGCACAAGAACAAGATAACAAAAACTTAAGACTTAAAAACTTAAAAGCTCTGAGCATAATGAGAAAGCGCTGACTTTCTTTGAATGAATTTAATCAAGACGGAATGTAAATAAAATGTGCATTTTATATTTCCAAAATATTGCTGGAAAGGAAAGGTTGAGAATGAAAAATGAATCATGAAGTATTTTCTCATGGAATGCCTTGTTTGCAGAAACTTACAACAAAGAACTTCTTTGCCTCATTCTAATCTCAGGTCACATTTAAACATGGAAAAAAATACCTTTTAAAATGGGAGAGTGTGCCCCTCTCACCTTGTATGTCGTCAATGGAATGAAGATTGATGGCAATATTAAGTACGGAGCTCCAAGACCTGTTGTATTAAACTCTCCAACTCAAACCTAACTATTGTACATATTGAAGTTGAAGAAAATCATGAAACAGTAAATGATTGGCATTTCAACATAGAGCTCATGTCTACAGAAAAATGTAAAAACAAAGCAATGTATGCTCGCACTAATCACGGTATCTACAGTTTCCTCCCCCTCCTCTCCCCCACCCCCTTTGAAACATATATGTATGTCCACACATACTTGATGAATTGTTTCATTAGGTTGAATATCACAAGGCAGCCACTCCACATCCATACTACTACCAAGGACAAAGCTACCTGGCATTGGTATCATGTATAAGTTATACGCATAAAGTTTCAGCCAAGAAAAAACAAGGCTGTAATGGGAAAAGGTAATAAATATGTGAACAGTGAGTGGTTTCTCATAGAAGCTCAGCTCAATTATTAATAACAACAGTACAGTTCTCTCCAACCAACAATGGCTATGATCACAACTTGAGGTCTTGGGTATTTACAAGACATGGATCTACATACTAGACATAACTAGACTAGTTTGAACAGTTAGTCTTGGCATTATCTAAAAATGACAGTGACAGTTTCAACAAGTAAAATATGGAGGATGAAATTGCATTAGAAATGGCATGGGTGATTTACAGACTAATTTCGGGAAATGTAAGGGTGGAATAATAATATTCATTTATTAATGTTGAAAATACCACTGAATGAAAGTAAAGTTCAAGGAGATTTATGCTGCATTCGACGCCATGCCCCATATGGTTTACTAGATCCAGAGATCTAATACACTACTGTTAACCTGTACTTTCTACAGTTCTAAAAAAACTTATTCAAATAAAATTATGACAGTTTAAGAATTATTTTGAATAATTAGGTCTGGGAAAAGGAGCCGGCTTTAGTATATAAATGGACAGAGACATATTTTATCTACCACTTTCTGAATAGGATGCTAGTCTATCGCAGAATACTTTGAAGCTGAAACAACCCATTTTCACCTGAGTTGAATGAAGCAACAGGGGTAAAAAATATTTTGCTAAAGGAAAAACTCTGTCCGCTATCATATGTTATGCCACTGCTCCCCTATCAGCTGGGTTAAGCAGTGAACGAGGCATGGAATACTGTGTTCAACCATGCTTGACTACGGTCCCTTTGATGGTCAGACCATAAGTAGAGACTCCCCATCCCCGTGAAGTCCCGTGGCCCAAAACAGAACTGATCTAGGATCTGAACGGCCACGTTAAACAAACCACTACCTTCCCCGTGAAGTCAGCAACCCTACTTGATGGAAAGCACTAGAAAAGGAAAGAAGGTAGAAGCAAGAATCCCTTATGGCCTTCACATTCTATGGGTGAAACCTTGCACCACAGGCTACTACTAGGATAAATATCCGCTGTAGATGAGAAGGCACTCTCAAGACGTACATCAGAAATTTCCCGATTCAAGTGTTACGATGTTGGTGCTTCAGATATGTTTCGTAGTTGAAAGATGATGCTGAACCGTTCATCTCAAAGACTCAGCCTCCACAGGGTGGTGTGAAGACAGCGATCAACATCCCGCACATATCAAGATTCTGATCTTTTACAACACTGGAAACTAAAACAGAAAGATTGTTCTAAGGGACCGCTCTGAGCCATGAGACAACGAAACTAATGAGTAGCATCTCGGGGAAAAGCCAAGCAAGCAGCATCAACAGTTGAAAAACCTTTAGTCCTCTAGTCCTTGAAACACCTCACTATATTCCATACCCATTTTGAAGTGTGTTAGTTTCTTCTCCACGTATACTGTATATGCTGGATGGGCAGAAGAAACCAGTCATAGCTCTCGGATACAGTGCTATGAAATCACGGACTCTACTTCTACTACTAAGACTGGTCTGCTGCAACCATATTAACATCCTCGTATCCCAACATGAGTGAGATAACAACAAGAGAAGTCACAACAGCTGCCTTCCTCACTAAGAAACATTTTCATGGAGAGTTTTTGCAATGAATGAGCATGTTTGGGGAATTTGAAGACTATGTCAGCCAATTCTAAACATTCCAAGAGTACAACTCTACAAACCAGTAAAGTCTCAGGTAAAAATTACATTTTCCAACACTTTTACTCAGTCACTGTGTATAAGAAACAAAAAATGAGCAAATGGAACACCATAGCCGAAAACAGAACCAACAGGATCTGAATGGCCAGGTTAACTATAACATCAAGTGAACTGAAGGTTTTAGGGATTCAACACAACCTCTGTGCCAATATCCTGGCTGTTATTAGCAATATTTTTCGTGACTTCATTTGATACAAGACTCTGTTCTCCTTACAGAGTGTATGGGGAATGTCCCCTTCTGCTTCCCACGCCACCCTCAACACACACCACAGAGAATGGACCCATTAGATTAGGTTAAACAAGACTAAACACACACTTTTCATAAAATGTTTACTCTAACCTAGTAATATTATAGTGATGATATGAAGCAGAAGTGAGAACTGAAAACACCTGGGCTTCCAGCTGATTCCTAAAGAAGGTTTTGTGTACAGACATAAATGATCTGCTTGGTTGCTCAGTACAGTGGTTTGCAGCCTTCCTCTTCAAATTTGGCCCATGCATCGTTAAGTTCCATAAAAATACGTCTAGCAAGTGGTTGATGAGGACTGTCGTTGAGCTGTAAAGAAATGGTGCAGATTCAGAATCAAACTTTTGTTTACAAATTTGACCTCTACGGGAACACATATTGGTAGTTAAGTAAATGATAACAATGTAAAGAATGCAGCATCAAACAGTTGTCTCTTCCCAAATATGCTCCCTGGAAAATCAGTTTAGGCATAAGGTACACAGCTAGGTTATACTGTGTTACTAACAAGTATTTTATTGATAAAGTTAAAGAAGTATTAATCCCTTCAGCCACTGTGGCACCAACAACAAACTGCCCATTTCTAGCCCCTGTCCTTCGAAGAACCTTTAACTTCATGCCATCTTCTAACTCTGCATAACAACCTTGAATGGTACCCACAATTTCTATGTTCATTGACAACACTTATCCCACTAAACTCCTGGAGGTTTAATAATTTTGCAACATGGTCATCGACAGCCTCAGACATCTATACTTTTGCCATCTTTCATGAAGACCAAGACGAAATGTCGTGGGTTCAACCCAGGTTCACCCAAAATTTTTTTTCCAGTTTTCTCTAGCTCACGACTCGTGTGGAATCGCGTCCTATCGGAGACGGACGTTAAAACGTAGGTCCCACCTCTGATATAACCTAAATGTGTTGAAAAGGGGTGTAAAACTCAAGTCA
>JAUEKS010050843.1:0-10108 GCA_031762815.1 Tylodina fungina
TTTAAAATAGGGGTGATATGATCACCGAAACCAAAGCTCATTACCATCCTTGCAGCTCTGTTTTCTAACTTTTGAAGTTTTTCAATTACATACTTAGGGGCAGATTTCAAAAGAGCATTACAACAATCAATACGACTTAATACAACTGATATTACTAACATTTTTATAGATTCATGATCTAAAAGATGTCAAACCCTATAAACCCTTTCATGACAGCTTTTGTTAAAGTTTGGACAGAGGCCACTTTCACTAGCCAGGACAGAGAGATTTTCCAAATGTTTTACATTGCGTCACAAAACTGTTTATTAAACCCACCGTTTACAAAGAACACCAATGCACTATACATTTTTGGAAAGGAAATTGAATTTCCTATCATTTGGTAGCAAAATAAGCAGATTATTGATAAAACTGTGGTTAGTGCATGCAACTTAATAACAAAAAACAACAAAAAATGAAACGAAACGACTGCAAATGGGAACAAAGAAGTAACAATCTACACAAAAACACATGATTCAATTTCCTCTTGTTGCACTTGATTCTGCTTACTACTCCAAGGAATGGGGTTGATTTTTATGTCCAATAAAAAGAATGAACAATTTCAAACAACAATGCTTCTTCGATGTAGACCTGAGAACAAAGAGGCAGTTCATGCATAATTTTTTACTGCAGAACAGCAGAGTTCACATATTCTTATGTTTCCGGTATCGTAGATTTCATTTCTGACATCGGTTTCTTCATAGAACGGCAAACAGAGTGATTATTGTTTAGTTTTAAGTCCGTACGAGGCACCTCCTAATGTCCTGGAGAACTCGGAAATCGGTCGATTCCATGACATATCTCATACTTGGGGCTGTCATCTTGGCTCGCGATTTAGGACGACCAGGTACGTGGCTGTCATGAACGGGTTAAGCAACAAAATTTACCCCGGTTGCATCACCCAGGTGAAATGGGCCAGCTGGCATTCACAGACATAGAAAAAAGATAATCTGTACAGTTATCTCAAGTTCAAGAACCTGTTGCAGGCACATTGAATAAATCTGTTCAGATACCACAAACATATCAACGTACAAAAAATATCCCATCTATGTGACAAAAGAAAATGTGCAAAAACAGGAGATGCACCCAAAGTCCTTTTGGCATTTACAAAAAGAAAGTGTCATTTTTTTTCATAAAAATGAAAAGTATGAACGAAAGTTTGCAAGTGGATTAGTTACTTACTTATGATATCATCATCAAGTGACAATTTCACGATCCTCATATTTATTTCCAAGATTTTATAGCAAAAATGCTTAATGAACAAGAAGACATTATGGAAATATGCATAATGAGGTCTGGATCGAAGCAGTTGCTGACCTTGGAGAAAAAAATGTGGAACCCTCTTTGGCAGTAGTGAATGTAAAAAATCCAAACACGAAACATAATAACCTGGACAATCTCCGTGAGGGAAAGCGGGTACAGTGGCCTAGCGGCAGAACACTGGGCTTTGGACCGAGAGATACCGTGTTCGAAGCTCATGTGTATCATTGCTTGATTCATGTACTTGTCTCATGTGTATCATTGCTTGATTCATGTACTTGTCTCATGTGTACCATTGCTTGATTCATGTACTTGTCCCATGTGTATCTTTGCTTGATTCATGTACTTGTCTCATGTGTGTCATTGCTTGATTCATGTACTTATCTCATGTGTGTCATTGCTTGATTCATGTACTTGTGTCATGTGTACCATTGCTTGATTCATGTACTTGTCTCATGTGTGTCATTGCTTGATTCATGTACTTGTCTCATGTGTGTCATTGCTTGATTCATGTACTTGTCCCATGTGTATCATTGTTTGATTCATGTACTTGTCTCATGTGTATCATTGCATGATTCATGTACTTGTCTTATGTGTGTAATTGCTTGATTCATGTACTTGTCCCATGTGTACCATTGCTTGATTCATGTACTTGTCCCATGTGTATCATTGCTTGATTCATGTACTTATATGAATCATTGCTTGATTCATGTGTATGTATCATTACTTGATTCCTGTATACGGTTGACACCTAAATTAATTATTTCTTGTATTATATAAAACATCATTCAGAGCAAGACGGCTGACATGAAAGACGATGTGTCTTGGTTTGTGAACGAACTGTTATCCAACTATGTATCCCACAAGAACCCTCATATAAGACAGGTAATCTAAGACTCTAATCAAAAATGAAAATGAAATTGTGGTGTCAATGTTCTAGTGCACCAGAAAACCCCAATTTGTTTTATACATTACTGATATACTGATAGCTTGTGTTCTTTCAGAATGTTTTTTTTATATATATATATATATAGTAATCACTGTTGAACATTTCAGCTGTTTGAGTATGGAACTGCTTCCCCTCCAAAATTTGTTTCAAAATACACTGAATAAGTGTTTTATATTTCAGGTCAGGGAACCTTGTTTACTATTTGTACTATATAATCCAGAACTGCCTATTGCGTGGTTTGCCTCACCGGCCTTGAATAATGAGGCTTCATATCCGTTGTGTCTTAAAACTGACTTTTAGGATGGTAAAAGCTGAGATATCCGTACTCTGATGATAACATCAGGAAAAGCATTTGGCTTTAATAATATTTTTTACTCCCAAGCAATTGTGAAAGAGACACATAAACAGATTGTGCAAACTCTGAAATCAGGAACAACAGCAAAAAAAATAAAGGATATGGATGACTATAATATAAGAAAACATTATGAGAGACAGAGAATTGTGAAAATGTGTGACATTTTGAAGAAGAAGAGAACAATCGTATTAGAGCAATGTTTAATATCGTTCTAAAATGTAACAATAAAATACCTATAATAATGAAACGTGGCTGTGTGAAAGTTTGAGGGTACTTTGAGAATGATTAAAGCCATTATATGCAAAACAGCCAGTCTAGCAATATATGTTGAAAAATATGATTTAGATTCTCTTCTTGAGTTTATAGCAGAGAAACACAGAGGAAGAGGAAGAAAGAATGAATGTTAAATGCTGTATTTTTTACGCACAGGATTATATAGAAGAACTGAACATCATTTGTAAATAAAAATGCAGGTGTATATTTTCTGTACTATGTCTGAAAGCGTAGAAGAAATATACTTATGCTATTTGTGCTGTGCATTCTAACCCATGCAATGTTTTTTATTTTTGGGGGGGATGGGTTTTCAGAGTGCATGCGTCTGGCTACTCACCCTAATTAGACAAGGTGGACATCACCCAGCTGTCCAGGAGTCATTGCTGAACATTCAGAGAGGCTTCATGCGGATGCTGTCTGAGAATGATGGTCAGTACTTTTGTCATCAAATTATGTGACAAAAGTTTGAGTTCATTTTGATCTAGTTCATGTTTTGTAATAATCTGGTGTATCTATATGTCGCAATATTGTAAAGAAAGATTGTTGCTATAGAAAAGAAAGAATACATGTCACTTATCAAGACTTTTGAAAACATTCAAAAGATGACCTTTATTGAAAGGTTCATTTTTTTAAAAGTTTAAAATGTCCTAGCGATGTATATGAGCTGTAAAACCTCTCTGTGTTATCCAGTTTTCTGTATCATAGTGTCATCCAATACTGTTAACCCTTTAAACTGTGAACAATGCAGTAGTAGAAATGGGTGCAGACTTGTGACACAGAAAAGGCTACATGGGGAACAATTGTCACTGAATTGATGATAAGTATGTGATATAATATTGATGATATTTCTACAGAAATCACCCAGGATTTGGCCAGTAAGGGACTTGGGCAGGTCATGGAGGTTTGCACCAAAGAGCAGAAAAACACGTTGGTCTCAGAACTGGTCGACACTCTCATGACTGGGAAAAGGTGTTCACCTGTCTCGATATCTTAGTGCTGTTTGTTCCTTGTATTATAATCAATGCATTGTTTGTGCTTTCCTGGTCCTTTATCTTCCCGGAAAACGAATTTAAATTTGTTTTCAAGTTAACTTACTAAGCCCAAACCTTATACCTGGTGTGATATTGTCAGCAGAATGCTTAGTGAGACCCCACAACCCTTTTAATCCTCTTTCTTTTCAAGATATGTTTCAAACAAAATACTATAACTTGTGGCCTTTGTCCAGATGGAGAATTTCAAGAGTCATTTCTCACAATGGAGAAAGTTATTTAGTGTAATTTGACCACCCATTCATTGATCTTTTAGAAGATGATTCAAATTATTCTCCATGTCCTGAACTATGACGAGAAGACGCCCTGAATTTAGTAGATAAGAAAGAGTAAGGGAAAAGTAGACTGTTTTTATAGCAAAGACAATGCCCTCATTGAGTAGCTATAGATCTAAACCTATTAGCACAAATTGAAGCACAACTGTTCAATAAGTAGATCCACATTGTTTAATAAATAGATCCACACTTCATTTAGACATTGAATCAGAAAAAAATGCTACTGTAGAGGACTTGGTGCTAGGAAATTTAGATATAGATTTAGATCAGGATTAGAGTGTTGACACTTTTTAAAATTTTTTATTTCCAAATATACTTGTCTTTTCTGGTAGTCTAGATCTTACTCTACCAAATAGTATTGCAATACCACTACACATTTACAAACATAAGAAAAATTAAGTTTTGAAATATCTCAAAACTTAATTTTTCTTATGTTTGTTCAAAACACAACAATATTTTATGTTTCATAATTGTTACATGTAATGAACAAATATCATAATATGGAATGTAACACACATTTGATTTGAATGCACATTTATTTCAAATAAAGTTCATTCTCAATTTTCTACTTTTGGAACAAGTTCTGCCACTGTTGAAATAGTTAGAATATGGGGCACACAGTACATAGAATGGAGGATGCAGTACATAAGAATGAAGGGGAACTACCGACATGGGAAAAACTTGAACATTATGGACAGCAGCCTCACAATTGATGACGATAATGATGATGCTAGATGGGGATGCCACCTTCTATAGATAACGTAACACAAGAAGTATTGGGTATATGACGATGACATAACATTTATTAAAGATGATCAATAAGACCGAAAACAATAACAGCGAGATGTGTTATAATAACAATATACACATACATCTGGTTCATACATAACATTCATACCGATCTAGATGCTGATGTTGATAATAAATGTTTTGAGATTTATTTTCTTTCTACAATGTTAGTGCCAAGAATGAAGTGGGTGAAAACACAACAGTCTTTCAAAGTGGAGCTTTGGGCAAGGCTCCAGATGGGTGAGTTTTACTTCCTGGAGCTAATGTTGAAAATGTCAGACACTGACAGTGGCAGTCTGTTGTGTAAGCAAGGGAGTCTTTATTCTTGGTCACAGATATATATTATGTTGTCATAATCATGCAATCATGCTATACACAAATAAAACACAAACACACACACTACACAACCACATCCACACACATACATACATCCGCACACATACATACATGAGTACTCACGCAAAAAAACCCACCAAAAAACAAAAACAAACAAACTTCATCACATTTTCTGTTTAAATTACTTATTTCTATTTCTATTAATTTTCTTAAATAACCTATTTGTGTTGCAAGTGACATAAAACTTTAACTCAAAGACTCAAAAAATCTTATTTCTCTGTCTGTGTATTTTTCATAGTGGAGGGCTGTCCACGTACAAGGAGCTGTGTGCAATTGCGACAGATCTCAATCAGCCTGATCTAATATATAAGTTCATGCACTTGGCCAATCACAATGCTACCTGGAATGCTCGAAAGGTAAGCTGATTGTTTAATAATTGTTAAGAACAAATACAAAATTCATACAATGAATGACTAATGGTATGTTTTAGTTTTAAGAAGAAAATATATCTTTAGAGTTGTTGATATATAAATACACTAAGGAACCTAGCGGACTATAGAGATAGTCCATCTTGCTGATTAGTCTGAGCATATGAAGCTGGATGTGTACATTTTATGCATATAATCTATGTGATTATGCATGAGATGTAAACAGATATTAACTATGCTTCATCATCTCAGAAGGACTGCCTTTACTCCTTTGTGCAATCTTTTTCAAAGTGAAGGATGAGAGGTACGAATCTATTAAATCTCTATATCAGGGCCATATAAGTCATTCATGCTTATAAAAAAGAACACCAATATAAATCATGCCTTCTTTAAGTTACGATAACATCTGTATGTACAAATCTCATTCCCTATATATCATACTTCCTTTAGTACCTTTGGGACGGTCCTCACAATAAATCTTGACTTCTCCAGGACCGGAGCTGCTGCCCACTATCTCACTATTTAACATAATTATGTGTTACTATAATTGAAATGATTCAGCTTTAAATTAAGTTGTAAGCATACGAGTAAGCATTGCTACAAGGGCGCCTGCAAGCGTGATTTAAAAGCTTGCAGCATCAGTCCAGCAGAGTTAGAAGCAGCGATGTCGGACCGCACTGGCTGGCGATCCACGGCATCTAGGGACAGAAGTGGGAGGAGAAGAGGACCCGCCAGCAGCAGAAGCTGCAGTTTATACCTGGTGCTCCCACTACTGTCAGCACCCACACCTGCAGCAAGTGCCGGCTAAGCTGCTGATTTTGCATCGGTCTCTACAGTCATAGCCAGCGCTGCAACTCAGCCACAGAATGACCTAGATGCAGAATATCCATTTTGTCTCTTGAAAAAGAAGAATGCCAATAATACAATTATAACATTAAGCATAAAATTTCACCAAATTATTTAGAGCATCTTGCTCCATGATACTAAAGTAATTGTACAATGTGGTGTGCTTTAGATAATTTATGTGTAACATTTACCTCCTCCGTGATCAATACTTTCGGGACCTTGATATTTTGATCTAGATCTAGACTGACTTTTCACTCACGTTTGATGAGCTTTCAACTCGATTTGTCGCTTCTCAGCTTATGAAATTGAGGTCATTATTCGAATTATCCGGCTCCTAACCACTGTCCTTGTGGTTAGAAAGCGTTTTAAAGTCATTTTGAAGACAAAAACACCTGAAATCTATTCAAATGGAAGAGAAGGACCTAAGCGGAAGTAAATATGTGACTTTATTAAGCATAGATAAGGTAGAGAAAATTAGGAGTGGTCTGTTTTGGTTACTCCTGATGCAAATATTCTTGCCTATGGTCTGAATGTGGTAGCTGACTTTCGCGAGTATTCCTATCGGTGGTCCCGAAGATGTTAAGTTTAGGTAACATCTATACAAACTGCTGTACATGCCATACCTCTTTTAACTCATCCCGTGCAGATCGTCTATATGTAGACGATATCCCGTACCACGCCCGTGCCGATCGTCTATATATAGACGATATCGACAGTGCCGTAATTGCTTTTATATCAAATTCTGTTTTGTTATTGTTGTTCCTCATCCGTCCATAAAAAGTGATATATGATATGTTACATTTATTGCATTGATAAGCCCAGAAAAAACAAATTTATAAAAGCGCACCCGTTTATGACTGTTAGACAATCAAATAGCTCTGGCACAAACGTGGAAACCCCCTTGGCATTGGATGAGTTAAGATAAAGTAACACGTATTTTTCTCAGGGAGCAGCTTTTGGATTCTCCAGCATTGCTGCCCAGGCCAGTGAGCAGCTGGCTCCCTATTTGACCCAGATCGTGCCCCGACTGTACCGCTACCAGTTTGACCCCAATCCAAAGATTCAACTGGCTATGTCCAGCATATGGAATGCCCTGGTTCAGGATAACAAGAAAACTGTGAGAAGAGTCACGAACATTAATGTCATTCCTCTGTTTATATAGAATCTAGATTTTTTTCAAAATAGGAAGAGAAATGGAAAGTTACAATGAACAGCGGAAGTAAGTGTAGGTATGTCGTGGGTGGATGTTTGAGAAAAGGATGGATCTTTTTCTAAAAATTTTAGGTAAAGATAATTGTTTTTCAATTCAATTTAACCCTCGTGTACTTGTCAAGTTATGTTGAAATGTTGAATAAATTTTCGGGGATAGGATGATCATTGGATTTTAAATACCAAGATTTTGAGGTAATTTACTGGTATAGTGATACATTTGTCTTGGTGTATATTAGCATAGCTATGTTTTATTTTCGTTTTATTATTTTGTGCCTCCATAGGTTGCCACATATCTGAAGCAAATCTTAGACGACCTATTGAAAAATTTGACAAGTAATCAGTGGAGAGTGCGTGAATCAAGGTTTGTTTTAATTTTAACATTAGCATTTGAGTGATTTTAAACAATTACTTTGCTTGTTGCTGATATTATTAAAAATAAAGACTGAGTGAGACTAAATGATGAGACAGTCTGTTGAAGGGTATCAGATCCTTGCTGTCTTCTTAACTTACTGAGTGCTAGTGGGAGTGCAGAGGCTGCTCAAGAATTGCAAGTGGGAGATGCAAATTCAGGGAATTACTGCATATGTTAAGGCATAAAACAATATCTGGTAAAATCTGGGAGGAATTGTATGAAATGGGAGGCACTGTGGCCTAGCGGTAGAACACTGGATTGCGAACTGAGAGGTATCAGGTTTGAAACCCACCAGCAGCATGTGTTTCCTTAAGCAAGTAAATTTACCCTGTTGCTTCACTCAACCCAGGTGAAAATGGGTTCACCTTCGGCTAGAAAGTATTCTGCAATAGACAAGCATTCTATTCAGAAAGTGATAGCTTAACTGTCACTGTCCACGTCATGCTACTGAAACTGGGATAAGTTCCGGCCTTATGCTCTGAACAGCTTGAAAGGACTTGTGTATAAAATAATGAAATATATGTGAAATGCAAAATGACTTATGGTGGTGAAATCTGGGAGCGGAGACAGGGCCTCGAGAGAATGCTGGATAGGACAGAGGTGAGGATGGCTAAAGGGATGACAGGGATGGCACTCTCTGAGTACAAGAAAAATAAGAATATAAGAATTTTCCTGGGAATTGGTCAGATAGTCCATCAATCTAGATTAAAATGGTTGCAGCATATACATAGGAAGGGTATCGATGACTGAATCAGGAAATAGTAATTGACAGTTGAGGAAACACGGTTGAGAGGTTGCCCTTAACTAACTTGAAACAAATTGGTAAAATGAGTTATGATATTTAGGGGTTTGAGTGTGGGGGATGCACGGTAGAAGGATACATATGGCATCTTAGATTAAACTCTCTAAACTGGCAGAAAAACAACTGTTAAAATATTATTGAGTGATGGATTGAGGCTGTTTAAATTGTAGAAAAAAGTATTAGCTGTGAGTTGATGTTCTGAAGACTATGCTATCTCTTATAGGTTGTTTTTTTAACACTTGATTTGTCCTCCAGTTGTCTTGCGGTGAGTGATATTCTAAGAGGTCAAACTTTGGATGACAGTCTAGAGGACATTCCTTTGTTGTGGGAGACATGCCTCCGTGTACGGGATGACATTAAGGTGAGAGAAATTGTTTTATTTAATTTTTGAAAATCGTTTGACTTATGTATTTATGATTTATGTGATGGAACCATTTTCTTCCTTAACTCTTTACATACTGTTTGCTGACTCATCGGCACCCATAAATAACATGGCTGAACTGTTTGCCGATGATTTGGCTTTGGCTTACCTTAGCTGTGCGTCGTCTTTCTTTTAGTTCGTTTGTGGTTGATACTGTATTATATTCCACTTACAACATACTATAAAACTCAAAGCATCCTATGAATCAAGATTATGAGTATAAAGCATGGCAGATGTTTTTGAGTTTGTTGATGTGAGTCTTTGATCTAGATCTAGTCCATCTCCAAGGTAGGCAAAAGGAAAATGTCTTTGGCAACTGATGGATCATCATCTTCACAGCCCTCGAAACCTCTGAAACATTTGACCGATGTGCAAACAAAAGCTGTAGTGTTTTCTAACTTAAATTCAGTTCGAAATCAGAAGATGTAATAGTGAGTTTAGATCAAGTTGTGGATCTAGTAGTTAGTATTGGGACATCTCATCTCGATCTAGATCTAGCTCCAATTTCAGATATTCAAGTCCGTATGAATCAAGCAGTGACCAGCCTTTATGGAAGTATAATTGTCATTTTGGAAAGGGCAATATGAATTGCAGATCCATATCTAGAGGGAAAAGAAGGGGGGGGGGGGGGGGGAATTAATGTTGACGAAGGTACCATGAACCAG
>JAUEKS010050954.1:0-15674 GCA_031762815.1 Tylodina fungina
GGCGCTACTATCATCATGTGAAATATCAAATATGTTTGCGTGGCCGTTTTTGTGTTATTTGAGGTTAAATTCAACATGTCGTTTAATAAGTTTGATGCAAATGTACACACACTTTGAATGACTCGCATGTAAAATCTAATAGTATCATGGTTTTGAAAAAAGCATTAGATTCTAGAGCCTGATTTCCTGCTTTTATTCCATCAAGTGGTTTGAACCTATTGTTAAAAAAACACAAATTACGCATGCTTAAAAGAGACATATAAATCACGCTGTGCCCCTCTGAGTAAGAGGCTGCGGCGGAGTTGAAATTTGACCCCTTGACCCGAGACCGATAAGCCGCGCTCGTCGCACTAAACTATATACTTCGTGTGCGCCGTGAAATGTATATCATTCAGATTTAAACATTTAAATTTACAAGAATGATTTACGCATACAAATATTTGAAAGTGCATAGCAGCATTCTTTATTTATAAATATATCTTCAGATTCTATTATCCCTCCCATAAAGAGTTTGGATAGAAAGTAGAAACAAATCATTTATATCACCAGATCAATATAAAAGACACACCGTTTTATGAAATAAAACAAAAAAATCAATTCTACTCGAAAAATATTTACTGTGTAACATATTAATAATTGAAGCATTCAATAAAATTGTTACAATCGTAATAAAACACCCAAAAGCAAACATCCCAATGACAATGAAATCCCGCAATGAAGTACAAAATACAGCATAGAACTGCTATTAATGTATGCAATATTGAGAAACACTCCTTAACCTCCCTCAGACTAAAGTGCTTCAGCTAGAACGATGGTGTGAGACCAAAAACCACTTCCAACATTAAAAACTCTGCATTACCTGATGAAATTTGCTCCATAAATTGAAAAACCTCTAAATAACCCAAATTGAGGGGAATTCATAGATCACACTTACAATGAAAGAATGGACATAAACAAAATTTTGAATAACACAGGGTGGAAATTAAAGGGACTGTAGGCATGTAGTAAAGTGCCAGTGCTTGGTCAGAAAGCAACATTTGAAAAACCATTTGTATAATATCATCAACAAATTTTCAACGTTGATCCCTAATTCCAGATTTTAGTTAGGCAGATACGCCCTCCTATCTCTTTAGGGGTTTCTATCTCCGATACCCTTCCAGATACCAAATAGATACACTAGTTATGTCCCAGCTTTAGCTTTCCCCAAAGTCATCTGTTGCAATTGCAGGGCTCACTATTTCATGCTAGTAAGGTATGGCCAAATAAATATATAAATATATTGCATATAAGCATACATCAGGTTATGTGGGATCAGGTATGTAACTCACAGGAATGTGTAAATTGTTGTAAAAAATATGTTTAAAAAAACATGAATAGTTTGGCTTCTGCAAAAAAATAATTGGTTTTTCATCATGACCAATTTGAGCAATACAACCTGATCTTCCAACTTTGGTTTAAAAGTGATACTTAAACCGACACAATCCAAATGAGGCTTACCACACTAATATGTTTCAGTAACAAAAGAAAAACTCTACTTGACCATATCAAAGGTTTGGTTATATCAAACCTAATTTGTGAAATATGTGCAGGGCAGCAAAATCAGTTACACTGATGTGTCTATTCTCTTTGCTGCAGTTCTAGCTCATTGTGCCATTGATTACCTATAGCATACAATGGAATACATTTAGTACATACTGCCCCTTGCAAAGTAAAGCTATTTCGGTTCTGATTGCATTCTATACCTTAGATTTCTCATTCTCTAACAGTATTGATCTACCCTGTTAATATACATTGCAAATTGGTGGTGTTGAGCATCACCATAATTGCATAAGAAAACAAGCTAAGGTACCAGCAGATATAAAAACAAAAATCTGCACATGCTTGGAATGTCTCAGCAATTCTTTTGTTCTAAAGTCATGAAACTAAGCTTTGTGAATACTGAAGCACAAGATAATCACATAATTAGTCTTTCCAGACAAACATCTCCAATTCTCAAATATCAACAACTTCATTATTGCGATTTGCATATGATGAAAATGGTTCAAGTATAATAAAAAATGAAATGACATATGAGAATATAAATGCAAAAGTTTCAAAAAGAAAGACAATTTGCATTAAATGTCATTGTCATGGATTATCATATGAAAAAAGAAAAGGATTAACTTTGAAATATCAATAGGCTGATCTGTAATGATCTGATCAAGATTGGTAGGACTTGATATTCATTAACACTTTGCTTGCCATGTTCACATTCTTGCACACGTATTCCATATATTTTGCTTGCTCTTTTGCATTTTTTGCAAATCTGTATGGGAGCATTATTTTCGGATATGTGTTACTACATGCCACTGGTAGCTTGATGACTTCATCAATAGTTTCTTCTTGCCTATTAGCTGATCAATGCTTCAAAATTTTTCAGTGACAATCAAGAGCAATAAGTTTTACAGCTATTTTCCTTGATATTCAAGGTTCAGCCCGAGATCCTAATTTCTATATTTGTCTTTGGTTTCTTCTTATTTATTTATGGTGTTCTACTACTGTGTCTACACTTAAGATAACCCCTGACAGATGAAGCTAGAGCTGTTCTGCAGACAACAATAATTTGGAGGATGACGATAATTATGCTGTAGAATCTAGACATATCTAAATCGGCATATATCTAGATCTATATATAAACTATAGAGATATCTATCCAACATTTTGAACTCAATTGACTGCAACTTCATAACTATTGGAAAGTTCTCACAATAAAACTTGGCATGCAGAAAAAAAGAAATTGTATATACTAATACTATATAAATAGGCCATCGCAATAACAGCCCTTTGATGTTGGATAGTTTTCACTTATTGGCGAGTGCAGAAATTTGTATCAGGGTTTTTTTCCAACTTTTTTTGAGTTTGAGTTTGAGTTAAAGTTTTGTTATCCTGCCTCATGCTCTAACTAAACTATCAGCATTTCTCTCTTTTTCCTTTAATCTCCGATATTCGCATTCCATATTAGTTTCCCTTCAAAATGATATAATTTTCCATGTTTATTAGAAGTAATATTTTAGCTGGTTTACAGATGATACCTATTTTGCCTATTCGGTCAAGTAAAGTAATTAAATGGAAAACAAATTCTGAAACAAAGAGTTAAAAGGCAGAAAAATATATTATCAAAGGAAATTTGATGACACCCTGAATTGAACAAGCACATTTCAAAATATATCAAAATGATCCTTCCAACTCAAATGATGATGATGTAAGTGTAAGGGTAAATGTAAGTGTAAGGGAAAATGCTTATCAATAAAAGTGCTTGTAAAGAGCTACCATGGATTCTAGATCTACAACAATTGACACTAAAGAGAACTACTGGGGGATACTTGGGACATAGCAACAAGGAGATCCTAATGATTGTACAGTTCGTGATGGCTTTGATCTACAAAATTAACCTTAGAATTATGAGTGGTAAACAGACCATTTCAATTTTTTTCTCCCCTGAGAAAGGAATTAAATCAGATAATTGAAGAAACAGGTATAACGATTTCTGTTTGTACCTGTTAACTCAAATCAAACCATTCCAGAATACAAAGAAATTGTTCCAGTATTCAAATAAAAATTCTTACATTTTATGAAAAATCTAAGATGGTCATCACACATTATGCGACCCAAATCAAGTCTAAAATAGATTTTCCTATTGCCAACTCATCATCACCACATCTCTCTTTGACTAGTCACAATCATAATACGAGAGGCATTGTACTGTTTGTGCTCTCCCCAAAACCTTCTGGCAAGCAAAGCGTTAAAAGTGTCTGGCATCAATGATACAGTGGCAGGTAAATTGTTAAAGGTGTCTGTTATCAATGATACAGTGGCAGGTGAATAGTTAAAAGTGACTGTTTTTTTTTTGTTTGTTTGAAACGTGTTTTACACCCCTAGCAACACTTATTAGGTTATATAAGGGGTGGGACCTACGTATTAACGTCCGTCTCCGATAGGACGGTAAAAAAAGTGTCTGTTATCAATGATACAGTGGCAGGTGAATTGCTAAAAGTGTCTGTTATCAATGATACAGTGGCAGGTGATTTGCTAAAAGTATCTGTTATCAATGATACAGTGGCAGGTGAATTGTTAAAAGTGTCTGCTATGAATGATACAGTGGCAGGTGAATTGTTAAAAGTGTCTGTTATCAATGATACAGTAGCAGGTGAATTGTTAAAGGTGTTTGCTATGAATGATACAGTGGCAGGTGAATTGTTAAAAGTGTCCGTTATCAATGATACAGTGGCAGGTGAATTGTTAAAAGTGTCCGTTATCAATGATACAGTGGCAGGTGAAGTGTTAAAAGTGTCTGTTATCAATGATACAGCGGCAGGTGAAGTGTTAAAAGTGTCTGTTATCAATGATACAGTGGCAGGTGAAGTGTTAAGAGTCTCTGGAATCAATGTCTGATACAGTGGCAAGCAAAGTGTTAAAATAAAAATGTCTGTCATCAAGAATATGTAAGCACATCATATCATAACAACAAGAAGTAAATACAAGAAATCAGCAGATTTCCAATCCAATAGATCAGACCATATTAAGTCAAACCTCCATGATTACTACCTTAACCTGTCTTTTGGAAGTCTTCCATGTTTCACAACAGATTATCTGTAGCAAGAATTTGCAAAATCAGAATGTTGTTTCAATATTGTTTTTTTCCATCTTTCCAGAGTCACTATACGCTTTGTTTTCACACTTTTTGACCTAACATATACGTTAATAAATGGGGAAACAAAGATATCGGGTCGCATATATTTGCAGCCAAAATGATCTTTCTTCAAAACTGACTTCTTATAAATAAAAAAATGGAATCAGTGATTTTAAGCATTGTTGCAAATGCTTTGTTGGAGAGACCTGTCTACAGAGTGAATAATTTATCATGATTTTCAGTCCCTGGTCAGTCATTTGTACATACGAGCGAACAACTTTTGGTATATAAAATAATATACTTAACATGCAAATGTGTGCGGTTCTTAAAAAAAAACTAGTGTAAAATCCTATGAGACAAATGGAAATAAAGAATATAAAAGCGTTGTACATATTGTGTATACAGCCTAAGATAGGAATGAATGCTGTTCTGGGCTAACCCTTGTAAATCAGGGTAACAGCCAAAGAACTGATGATAATGGTGACAAACTCGATAACATAAGCAGATGGGAAAAATCCTTGGCTCGACGAGATTATGGCAACAATTATTATGCTTTCGATAAATAAAAGTAAACCCTCCGCATTCATAAGTTCATAACATTGATGAATCGATAGCAAACTTGACTTCACAAAAGTTGACTTCTCATAACAGGATGTAAAAAAAATTACAATACTTAAGTTAGTTTCGATAGTTCTGGATTTTTTAAAAATGAGCTTGCCTCATCAATATTATGGGACAACCGATTAATCTGACGAAAGTGCTTATATCAAGTGAAGATGTAAGCCTTTACACATAACACAAATACAGATAATATACCCCAATTTTGGGAGCAAGTTCACCACTCCATTTCGCCATGTCAATGCACCATATACCCACGTGCAGTGATCATCAAGATATGAAGATTATATTTACCTGACCTTCATCATTTCTACAACATTCTCACATTTCAAATAGTGAAAGTTGCATTGTCAATACAAAAGTACCGTAACACATTAAAGATGGACCTGATCATCATTATGGCTACTGTAGATCAACACTGTCCTACATGGTATAATAAAAATACTTAACATGTTTTCACCTCAATCCAGTGACTCTTTGTTGCTGCTCTCCATTCAACACTTGTGAGTAGCCATTATGTCTTCCTGTAATAGTATTTATGGGCTCGAATGTGGCCTCACTAGAAAAGTAACATCCTAAAAACATGATCATTGTAGAAACCATGTGAAAGGCACACTATCAATTAGGTGATACTGCTGATTTTGTTTAAATCCCCAAGGTACAATCTCAGCTTGCTGACTTAATCAGCCATATTATTATTCCCAGACATTTCTTGTCCAATGAATTGTGAAGTTGAAAAAGAAAAGAACCAGAATTTTGCTTCACCTCGCTGCATATTACAAGACCTGTCAAGCTAATTACAGGGTACAGGCCTGGACCTACACCTAAATGTGGGCAATGCGATGTAGTTGACTATTTCACACCTTTGTCAAACTTGAATGATTTATCCACACTAATTGTTTAGCATGAAACTCGTGTTCATGTAAAACTATGTCACCAACCATTTTGATTATGATACCAGATTGTCAACTAGCCAGAATGTTGTATCTTTCCTTAAAATTTTGGCTCCAAAACTGCCATAATTAACATCTTGGTCTAGGCCCTGAAGTCAGGAACATCAACATCATTTTTTTTTGGTTTGGCTTTTTTTTTAACCTTGATTACAGAGGTTAGCCACGACACTAATTGCAAAATGTTGAAAACTTGTTTAGTGATAAATTTAACCATTGCCACACATTATGAAATCAAGGAACCTTGAATGATGGAACAAACCAACCAAACAGCATACAACATATTCAAACTGTAAAAAGTACATATTTAAAGATAACTAACAAAGAGTATCTCATCCAAAGGTAAGCAGTGGGTACTTTTCTTCAAAAAGTTGTTTTCTAATAAAACATGAACAATCCCACTATATCACAACCAGTACAAAAATATGCTAAGTTAAAACAAACCACATCTGCAGGAACAGTATCTTGGCTACAAATTATATATAGATGATCAAATGTCGGATGCTTTTAAAATGTAATGTTTGTTAATACTATCACTGAGAAGTGCAAAATCTCACAACTACAAATCATGTGTGTAGTAAAAGAAAATGTAGGTGTTTCAAAACTGTTTAGGTATATCTACACATAATTGTCTACACACAAAGGCTAACCGTTATATCACTTTTCTTGAAATCCGCAATGGCTGATTGCATTGAAATCCCTGTTAATCAGGTGCATAAGGTATGTCTCATGGTGTAGTTTGAGACTTGGTTAGCATCTTAATACATTTTTTTCTCATTGGAGAATTCAATTTCGCCTGTGAATTAATAGTAAACTTAAATTTTCAACAATATGATGTCAAGGTAAAGTTCATAATTTTCTTGCAGGTTCATTATCGGTTGAAAAAGTCAATACATTGCATATATATACAATTTATGTTGAGTTTTGTGGGGTAGCAGCAATATCAAACTCATATCCAAATTAAACAATAACAAAACTTCCACTTGTTGCAATCACACTTGCATAAAGTTGTGTTCCCCAACCTGACGAACTGAACGAAAAGAAATAAAGAAAAAGAATAGGTTAGAAATTATACAGAAAATTATTAAAGAACTTTAAAAATCATTCAGGAATTGAAAACATGCCTTGAAACTTTTATTAACAGCTCATAAAACTGTTCATGTGAAGCATGTTTTGACACTTGCTAGTCTTTAATGATACGACCTACTTTCTACATTTCCAACAAACTGCCAGCTCATAGATACTCGTTTCTATTTCATGCATAGCAAAGCATGGACTTCTCATAAATGAAAACGATGCAACATTAAGCATACAGGGCACTATAGACACAATAAAACAAGAAAGGTACACAAAAAATTACACCAGACAATCATTATTTGCTCAACACATTGATCGCATCCTTAGATCTGAAACAACCTATGCATTGACCCCTCACGCTAACATAGTACATAGTCTCCTCGCTTACAGATTTTTACAATAGTAGAAATTATGACCATATATATGTTTGATGCAAAACCATCCAATATTCTGAGCAAAGGAAATCATTTTATTCTTCAAATTCAAGGCAAATCACTCTAGAAAATGTGAATTATGTTTGACAAACCCGTTAAACATCTAAAACATGTCTTTGGTCTTGTACTAGTATCAAATCAATCTGTTTGCCTAACTTTAGAGTGCTAACTTCAGAGTACACGGAATCATTTCATTTTAAGACAAACAACGCTGAAGATGTAATGCAGAGTTTATGACATGTTGATGAAAACTTACCTTCATTTATGTTTCCCTTTCTCCTTCCACAAGTAATTGCCATTAACCTTTAAAAAAGTGAAGTAAAATAAATTACTATCCTCTTCCTTAAATAACCGATGCGCATTTTAATACAGAGATCCATATTTTCAAGAGATAAAATCAACACTTGTTAAATAAAAGACGGTGAATATCACTTTCTTCATCAGTCAAATTTTACTACATACATTTATACATTAGCTTGATAAATGTGTGACATGCCATATCAGCTTGACCAAATATGACATGTCAACACTGACAAAATGGATTGTCTCACTCATCCCTACAAAATATCTTGATACCCATTTATCATGCTCAGGTGGTGCCGCCTTAGTTGTCCGCTCAACCATTTTCATCTCCGTTTCTTTCTATCCAGGATTGTCCTCAGAGTCCTGTGTCAGAATCTAGGTTTCTCTACCATAAATTATTTTGTTTCTCACGTGTAGTTCATAAACCCTCCTGCTGATTTTACTAGTGAGCTTTTGCATTATGGTAACTTATAAAGACAGTAGTTCCCTGACCTTGGACCACCAGCTTCCAATTCTTCAGATAACTCACAGTTCTGGGACACTACCAGCACTCAGAATGTCTCCCGTATAAAAGAAAATATAGCTTTTCAGAGAGGGTCTCGCCATGGTCTAATCCCACCTTCAATACTGATGATAGTGGCGTGTCAGTGCTATGACAGAATGAACATTTTTAAATTTCAAATTTCCTGTAGTCCGTCTACACCCCTTATGAATCCATATTTTGCAATCAATAGTATTTGCTTGAACATATTTCTCAATGTCACAGAGCTCATGCAAAAT
Source organism: Tylodina fungina (assembly GCA_031762815.1). Classification (NCBI taxonomy): domain Eukaryota; kingdom Metazoa; phylum Mollusca; class Gastropoda; order Umbraculida; family Tylodinidae; genus Tylodina; species Tylodina fungina. The sequence continues at coordinate 8,832 of JAUEKS010050954.1, forward strand.
ATCTTTTTATTCTATAGTCTTTACAGTGCTAATCGTTAAACCTTTAATCGTCGAAGTCAGGTAATTCTTCCAAGACTCAAAAATCCCAATCAATTCCTCTTCAATATCAGCCATAACTATGAAATCATTTACATAAAGAAGATCCCAAGGTAATCCCCCTTATTTGCCTCTATTGAAAGTACTTACATAACTATGAAAAGCACTAACTTACCATCACACTATAATCTCACCTGACAGGCCCCACCCATGTAAAATGGTGCATATACCATACTCAAATATTACAATACTCCTAACTGCAATCATAGGCATTCTCTCCATTTTTATCATGGCCCAAAACAATCACCTTTCTGAGAACTCTATTCCATTCAATATGTTCAATATTCCCAACGAAACTTGTTTTTTATCTCAGCGTCAATTTTCTTGATCTCGCTGACATCGGCCGTATGACTGACCAAGTCTGATGAATTCACCATCTCAATATTTTCAAACAAATGTAGAATTTTCCAGTAGGCCTAGATATAGAACTAACTGAATCAGCGTTTGAATAAACCATGAGACAACATTCACCACTCAGCATGTCACAAAGAAAGAAGCACAACGCAAGCACTTCCGGAAATGGAAGGTAGAGTTACAAAGTGCCGCACTTCCGCCGATACAAAACGAAACAAACCCCCGGTGTCGATAAATCGTTGTATACCTGTGTTTTCAACCAAGATCGGCAAAAGTGAAAATCAAAATTTCATATTCTCTGATTTTCTTTTCTAGCAAAGACTTGAAAGACTCCAAAAGTTTTAGTTCATTTTCTTGAAATGTAAATCCCAATATGACAAACATTCCAATGATTTGCCTTTTCTTTTATTTTTCATAATATAATAAGTACCATTTTCCCAATCCGTTGGTATTTAATTTCCATATAATAAGTTACACAAGCACATTTAATAATTAATATTTCAGTACACAATCCACGTAATGTCTATCTTCCCTGAAATGAATACAAAGGACCTCCCACTTCACCCTTTTTAAAGATTTCCTGACTCTTTTTCATGATTGAAACAGAAATCGCCCTTAACAATAGTGACCCCAGTATTGTTATCCTAGTGATTATAATACTTATCGAATTTGAGTTTGTTCTTTACCATTGGATTTGGGGTTCTCTTTAGGAATTAACAAAATTACCCATGGGTAAATTTTTTAGGTTGAAGCTGTATAAAAAAAGCACCTAATGTTTCTCTCTTTAACCGAATGCTGAGGTTATAATAATGAGATGGCCAATGCCACCCCTAGAATCCTAAGAGTACCTAATGAACAACCTAGTGAACACACAAACCGCAACACACACACACACACATACACACAAACAGTTCAAACACTGTACAGGGTGACATTAGATCCCAAATAAAATGTAACTATGCAAAGCATTATACATAAAATGTGATCGAGAATGAGGGCAAATATATTGTTGACCATGTGATTAATCACATCTACCCAAGTCAAAACTACTTTTAGTGGAAAACAAATTAACGGCCAGTTTGTGATATGTATGTATCCAAAGAATTATATAATAACTTACAATGTTTTTTTTTTCAAGCAGGAAATATCTAAGATAATTTTTAAAGAATCAAAGCTGATATGATAAACAATGTGCATCTTTTAGAAGACAAAGCCAGCATCACTCATTGAAATCATTCTTGTTTCACAACAACTGCCTCTGAATCTGAACTTTGCCCTTTTAAATCATCAACCGGCATGGGCGCAGCAGGCTCTTTGGTAATCTCTTTGTCTTTAGTGGCGGCAGTTGGAGAACTATGAACAATTGAATCTTTTCGTGCTTTCTGTGAAGACTCTTTCTCATCATTTATATTCATCTCCACAATGTCGGCATTATTTTCATCCTCACCTTCAACTTGTTCTTGATTGTTTGCTTAACAAAGAAGAGAAATAAGGAAGAATATAAATTCACCGAGAGTTAAGGAGTGAGCCCCTACTGTAAGACCAACTTGTTTTACATAAACCCTCTGTCCCAACCTTTTGCCTTATAAATGTTGATGTGACGAGTAATCGAAAACATAACAAATGATAATTCCTCAATATTTCTACACCCAATCTACATTTACATGTTTCAAATCATGTGGTCAAGAAATAAAAGTGATTTACATCTTTTTATTCAACTGCACACAATGAAATATCAAATTTAAAAAACTCATTTATAAAATTACATAAATAACTATATAATATATATACACAGGGTGGTTGAAAAGTAAGTAGCCATTAGAAAGAATTCATTACTCTTGTAAAAGATATTTAATTCGTTTGAAACAAATTACTTCCGCAAATTTTGCCTTTGAGAATTTGTTTTGATCACGATTTTTAAAATTTTGTTGACGCAAAATTTTATTTTAGAATTTTTAACGGACATGCATGCTCGTTATTTTTATTGCTGCCAAAATAGCCTACGCCCAAGGGCCCGCAAACACGTGTAATACAATGCATGGTGTAACTTGAAGACCCTCAGTCGAGCTAGGGGGTCTCTGTGGTGTAGCGGTAAGACACTCGCCTCAGAAAACGAAGGTCACGGATTCAAGCCCAGGTTCAGCCAAGATTTTTTTTCAGTTTTCTCTGGCCCACAGCTCATGTGGAGTCGCATTGTCCTATTGGAGATGGACGTTTATAACGTAGGTCCCACCTCTGATATAACCTTAAATATAAGGGGCGTACAACTCAAGTCATTCATTCATTCATTACAGTCGAGCTAGACACACTGCACGGCGCCAACTGATGCTTAGGCCTATTATTATTGCACATTGCCAGTCCTATCGAGGTTCGAGGAATCTGTGTCTCCGTTCCAGTATCGCTTATGGAGCCAGTGAATGAGTTTTGTGTGTTCAGAGGACCGTGTGCGCGACCATATACTCGTATATTGTATTTGAGGTTCCATTGGCTATCTTTTGACACATGTCCTCACAATGATTTGTTGAGTGTTGCAAATCTAGCAGTTCCATCATTGTGTGCATTATTTCACCGAGCGGATAGAGTTCTGGACTGCGAACCGAGGCCCACCAGCAGCACATCCTTAAGCAAGAAAATTTACCCCTAGTGCTTCACTCAACCCAGGTGAAAATGGGTACAGCTTTGGCTGGAAAAGTATTCTGCGATAGACTAGTATCCTATCCAGAAAGTGATGGATAAAATCTGTCACTGTCCGCTTCATACTAGGGAAACCAGGATAAGCTCCGGCCCTTTGAGCCGAATGGCTCGGAAGGACTACTTATTTCACAAGGATATGCCTAGCTGTGATAACCTATCAAAGGAGTTTTTTTTAATTACTTGACCTTCATATCATGACGCCGTTCATCCTTCGGAATTAATGATGACCATACAGCATTAAAGATGACCACAGTTTGAGTCCGGAAATAACTCAGGAGGCTGATCCAGGTTCTGAAGTCTCTATCTCACATGATAAGATGCATTTACTGCTGGATTGCTGGGGTTTGTGCGCTGTGCATTCCTCTCATCTTCGGTGATTTTTCTGCAACTTCTGCTACTCTGGCTCCATTATTGATCTTGGTTTGCCAGAAATCTCAATTTCAATCTTCTTGTGAACATGGCTTTAGGTTGAACCAAGGGGTGTACATATAAGGTTTTAAAGGAGCTGAGTAGTAGTCACTGATTTAGTTTACATTTATGATCTTGATCACAATAATGATGGTAAAGACCTTTACCAATTCTGTGATTGTTAATGCATATCACGACCCGAACACTACTTGACAGTGATAGTTGTCCTGCAAATGTACAGCATCAATACGATCTCGCATGATCTCATCACTGAACAAAGTCACGCGATGGAGGTAAAAGGTCTTCTGGAATAAGTTGTGTTCACATCAGGTGTTCTGGAAGGCACATGTTGAAAAGCATTCAATATAAAACTGCTTTCAATCCATTATAGTGTTAATTTAGGCATACTTGTTTGAACAGTCAATGGAGATGTTGCAGAGATGCATACGACTCTACCTTTACCCCTACCTCAACCCCACTGGTTTGTACAGTGGCCCACATATAGCTAGATCCGGGCCCACTCACGCCTCCACCATCTTATCTTCATCAGAGGCTTCAACAACTCTTCACTCTAGATCTAACCCGTCCTCAAATTAAAAAACCTTATCCCAACGATATCTAGAGTCAGAAACAATGTATTTCAGTCATTCACAGAGCGCCTCATGTATTTTTCGTTACTTATTGAAATATTGACCTACTCATTGTAAATCACAAACGATCACTGGAAGTATATTTATTTTGTAACACAGTTACAAAGAATGCTACAATGACCAGATTCAACAAAGAAAACAAAACATCTGAAAATTCCCGCTTCTTTTAACCAAGTTTGTTTCATAAGCCATTAATAGCAGAGATAAAATTAGATAAAGTAAAACAAGTAAACAGAAGCAAACGAACTTTGAAATTTATAGATGCTGCTATAACAGACAAATTTATCGAAAAAATAAAGAGACATAGAATACAGTAATAAAGTTAACACCAACGAAAGGTGGAATAAACTCAGTAGTGATCTACTATACAGATCAGCTAAGTTAGTTTGCGGACCGGAACGGTATCAAAAAGTAGAAGAGAGGAGAATCATGAGGTTTTTTTAACGATGAGGTGGCAGAGGTAGAAAAAAAAGAAAAGAAAATACTACAAAATCTGGCAGAAAAATAGAAATGAAGACAGATTAAGTTATGTAAATAATAAGAAGTGTAGTAAAAGAACTATAGCTCAAGTAAAAAGCGAATATTATAAAGATAAGGAAGAAGAGTTAAATAAGCTGGGAGGAACAAATAAAATGTTTTAAATAGCTAGACAGAAGAGTAAAGATAATAAGGATGTTATTGGTCTGCCGTGCATTAAAGATGAGTTAGGAAATATAAAAACTAGAGTAAAAGTTAAAAGTATTTAGAAACTATAGCAATACTTAATTTAATCAGCAAAATAGTGTATAACATTATGAGGAAGCAGATGATGTTGCAGAGCTAAAGGTAGAAATCAGGGAATTAGACATAAAAAATAGTATAGATAAATTAAAACCATATATAGCGACAAGTCCTAGTTTGATTAGTAAATAACTTATTTATTTAGCAGGTGATATAGGAATTCAAGTAATAAAAGAGGTAATATAGAAAGCTTATTAATTAGGTACCAAGTTCATGGAGAAGTAGTGTAGTATAGATTTATAAAGGAAGTGTATTAGACTAAAGCAACTATAGATCTGTTAAGAATGTGGGATGAAATGAGTAGAAAATGTTTTTGAGAAAATCCTGAGGGATTAATCAGAAGTGATTTGGATTTATGCCTGATGCAATCAATTAATAAAAAATAAATAAGAAAAGATATAAATGTTTATATTTAGGATTTATAGATTTTGCAAAAGCTTTTGATACCGTTTTGAGAGAGATAATTGCATAGGCATTGAGCAAGAAGTTAGTAAATGAGCATCTGATTAAGGTAATTATAGCTATGTATGACAATAGGAAGATGTGTATACAGCTAGAGGATAGTTTTTGTCTTCATTTTTCTCTTAAACTCCAAGATTGGGGCAAATTAACTTTCTTTGGACTAAACGATACCAATATTGAGGCATTACATCAAATTAAGCATAAATTGTATGTAACTGGCTTGTTTTTGGAACTTTACAATGACAGAACCAAGATGACACTTCCTTGCCTAATGGGTGCTTAAATTGCCAGAAACTTCTCAAAGGTGTAAAAGGTAAAGGTAGTCCCATAACCTTTCGGTCATAGGGGAATGAAGTATTAGAGCCTTCATTGTTCTTGGGCCATGATAATGAGGGCGGTGCTCTGTCCTCTCCCTCGCTGCCTTTACTGTCTGTGACCCTGAACAGGATCAGGTACCCATTTACAGCTGGGTAGACTGGAGAGCGCAAGGACGGGAGAGCAATAAATTGCCTTGCACGGGAATCGGACCCCGGTCGCCGAGGTGAAAGGAAAGTGCTCTAACCACTTAGCCAATCCAGCTCAAGGGTTTATTTACTTTTAAACCCAAAACAACTGTGCTTTTTTTCTCATGAATGTCCTGTAATATATTATTCTTATATTTAAAAACACGATGGCATTTATAACACTACCTTTTATTGTCATCTCAATGTTGAACCACTAAAAATCAGTAAATTCTACGTCTTGAGTTCTTATATTTTGTGCATTATACACAATCTATTAAAAAAAAATAGTAACAAAACCTCAAGTTTGATTTTCAGATATATTTATTAATCAACTGCAAACTGCAACACAGAACATATAAAGGCAGTCACAGACACAAGATAAACAACCCCTAATCTTTAGACTGCCTTCCGTGAAATGTGTTATACATGCGTTTTAAAAGTAAACATGACGTGCATGTTGATTCCAAGATCTGGCTGTAAACCTCCGTGAAGAAGTACTTACCTGCACGTCCATGATACTACACAATCCATTGGCCCAAATGCACCAAAAGCTAAAACCTTTTACCAAAAACAGTACCAAGCACTATAAAATCACTTACTTTTCTCTTCATTCACTGCTTGAGGTGGATTCCCTTGTGGCTGAGGTGGATTCCCTTGTTGCTGAGGTGGATTCCCTTGTTGCTGAGGTGGATTCCCTTGTTGCTGAGGTGGATTCCCTTGTTGCTGAGGTGGGTTCCCTTGTTGAGGTTGCGACTGAGGGGCAGGGCTATTGACAAATATTTTAAATGAGGATATTTCACAACCATTCGGCTCTTCTTTTGATTGTTTGTTTGTTTGTTTGAAACGTGTTTTACACCCCTAGCAACACTTATTAGGTTATATAAGGGGTGGGACCT
>JAUEKS010050955.1:0-10107 GCA_031762815.1 Tylodina fungina
TTCTTGGCTGGTGCTCATATCACTTCCTCTGTCCTGTTGACTCTAAGTGTTTAGATTCTTGGCTGGTGCTCCTCTCACTCCCTCTGTCCTGTTGACTCTAAGTGTTTAGATTCTTGGCTGGTGCTCATATCACTCCCTCTGTCCTGTTGACTCTAAGTGTTTAGATTCTTGGCTGGTGCTCATATCACTTCCTCTGTCCTGTTGACTCTAAGTGTTTAGATTCTTGGCTGGTGCTCCTCTCATAATGCCTTTCACTATCCATTTGCTCACTCCTATCTCAGTAGCCAATCAACTTCTTTTCTTGACACTTTATCGTCTCTTTGCTATATCTACAAGACCCCAGTTGTCATCATCAACTACATTTTGTCAGCCGTTTTTTTTATATTACTGGGATAAACTCGAGGTGCTATCCCAACCACTTTATGGATCCCTTTCTCATTGTTTTGGAGCCATAGTTTTACTGCCTGACACTGACCAGATCGTTATAGACCGTGTATAGTCCATCTTTTGCCTTCCCATGCTTGATACCAGGTTCTGTGGTACTATTTTTGTTAATAAGGAGGAAATGTTTCCTGGTAATTCTTACATTATCTGCTTTCTTGCCTTTGAAGGACATAGACTCCATCTATATTCCCTATAGTATAAATCCAAATTTAGTTTTTTGTCTTCATGCATTGTATATTTGTTTTTGTTAGTACTTTTCTGTTAAAGTCATATTCCACAGAGTGAATTGATAATTCCAAGACTGGTACATAGAATTTTAAGTTTTACCATCAGAAGTTAATAATATTATTCATAATGCATTAGTTTTGATATTGCGTGTTATCTATGACCACTTGTGTTTGTGGATTATAGGCCAAGCCCAGAGACCAACAGTAAAGTGACCACTGAAGAAATTTATCTAATAGATTCTGGAGCCCAGTACAGGTAGGGAATCTTGGCCTTTCTTATAGCTTCTAGGGAATATGAATGCAGATTGTCTAAGCCCATTATCGTTCAGGACCAAATGATCATAATTTTATGATGTGTGCTTTAGCATTTACTAACCCCATACATGACTTTTGAATACAATATAATATTAATCACACCCTTCTGTATAAAAGTCCTGGCTATGCTATGTTATCTATGAAAGGACCATTATTAGTGTTTTGTCAGATAACAAGCCCCAGATGAAGTGTTTGGGAAGTGGCAACTCAAGTGGGGTGGGCGCGGGGATGATTTTTTGTTCTGTAACTTTAAAAAAAAATTACTGCACACCTTCCTCGTTCTTTTCCTCCCAGAGACGGGACTACAGATACCACAAGGACCATCCACCTGGGCTCCCCTTCCAAGTATGAACAGGTGGGTGCTGTCAAAGTGGAAATGTAAATAAACATTATCATCAATCAAAGATAGTGTCAGCCAGTGTTCATGTTTGAGCAGGTTGGTGTGGACAAGTGAAGATATCAATGTGCCTTTTACAATTAGTGTTATCAGGTGTTAAAATGTTATAGCAGGTTATTACTAACAAAATATCCTAAACAAACGGTACAATCACTTTTTAAAATTACGACTGGAATCATTGTCTTCATAAGTTTTTCAGGTGTTGTCTCTGTTTACAAGAGTCGGTCATAGACACCATGTATCTGTTTAGTTATAAAACAAAACAGGTTTCAAGTTTTGATTCATTTTTGTGACTTGATATCTGTTTGACAGATGACTTGAAGTTATATTGCTCACCATATGCCTCACCAGCATAGAATAAAGAGGTCGCATACTTAGCTGCTCGTATACGCCGACTTTCGAGTAGGTGAAAGCCAAGATTCATTGTCTCGCTGGTGTCGAGAAGGGCACCCCGCTGTAAAGCCTTTGCTTCAGAACAAATGAGGATGGGAATTTTAAAGAAATATGCAGTGTCTGGGGCTAGCCCAGGAAGCAGGAACAACAGCCGCAAATAACCCCCAGAAAACTCCACCGGGAGTCAAGCTTAGTTGAAATGTTACAGCGCTCGGTTTTCATCCAAGATACCAGGGTTGGAAGCCAGCACAGGACAACTTTATATATGGTCTTACTTTCATACACTCTCTAGTGGGTACCTAACCCTCTTCAAGTTTGTGGATGGTAAAGGCAGTTAACTCACTGAATACCGGGCTTCATATCGGGAATTATTCCCTGGATACCGGGAAAAAGTAGGGTAATTTTAAAAAATCGTATCTCCTTTATTTATGAATGGATTTTGCTCAAATTTTGAGATGTAATGCAAAATTGAATGTACTTTTGCTTTATATCCACCAAAAGTGCATAATTAGTTGTTTGTTGGTGTGCATGATGTGATTTTGAGGCACAAAAAAGGACCCGAAACATTTTTTTCGACTGGATAGGATATGACTATATGAGATGTCCTTATGTACCAGTATTTCACATGAAAAACAATTAAAAAACACAAACTAATAAAATTAAACAATTAATGAACTGACCTGAATTGTATCTTGTTTTTTAAAAAGTTGGATGAATGATAGGGTGACTACTTAGGCCAACCAATATTTTTCAAGAATAGAACTTTTTGAAACAAGGAAAGTCACAAAATGGAACTTGGCATTCCTCACAGATGATATTTGTCATTTTCTCTGTGTGTGATTTTGAGCATTTTGGGTTAGCTGCTTTGAAACTTTCAACACAAATTTTGCACCTCAGTCTTGGTTTTGGGTTTTTGGGGGTCGGGGGGACTGGAGCTGGAAAATGTAGACCGATAACTTCGAGGCGAGAAAGAAATCCTGGCTTTGCTTGCTTACTCGCCTTCTTGGGGGGCAGGACCCCTTCTCTTTGAAAAGTACTCCTTTGTAAGAGCATTCCCCAACTGCAGGACAAACTGAGGTAGTTTCAGGACTCCCCCCCCCCCCCCTCCCTCTCCATCCTTTACACATAGTTTCTTATACAAAATATGGGACTGAATGACTGACAAAGTAAGCAGATGACAGAATAGTTTGCACCACCATTTCAGGGAGCGTTTTGATAGGGGCACATAAGCTAAAAGCTGGTCATTTGAATCAACACCCATCATGTTCTTTGTATAGTCTGCAACTGCCTCTGGTTTGATCCTACGTTGGGTTCTGCTTTGAACTTCCACCTCTTTGGTAGGCTCATGAACTGTCGAGATCACATTTACTTCTCGATTGTCTTTCCACTTCACAACTACCATCCGTCCTTTCCTTCTGAAATCACTCTGTCCTTTCACTGAAATAACCTATTTGTGTTGCAAGTGACAAAAAACTTTAACTCAACTCAACTTTGCTAGTTTTACTGCTGGCAGATCCTTAGGCATCCCCTTGCGATTAGCTCTCACAGTTCCAATGTTGAGTTGCAGTAGACGCTCAGAGAGCTCGGGACAGCTGTAATAATTATCGGCATAAAGCCAGTACCTACGATTGATGAGAGGGTTCAGCAGTCTTAGGCAAACATCCACAGGCTTGTTACCTACATTCGGTTCTGCTGCATAGGTCTCAAAATTGAACACATAAGTAGACTGAGATTCACATAACTCATATAACTTTATTCCCCAACGGTGGGGTTTGTCTTTTATGTATACTTTGAATTTTAGTCGGCCTCGCCACGAACACATTGCCTCATCGATTGAGATTTTTTGTGTAGGAGTGTACAGTTTCTGAAATAAACCCTTCAGGTGATCATAAAATGTACGAGTTTTATGCAGAGGATCATGTCCTGGTGCATCTGGGGGCACAAAGGTTGCATTGTTACACATGTGAAAAGCAGCCAAAATGTCTTGAAAACGATTTCGAAGCATGATTGTGCCAGCAAATGCGGAGTGAATGCAAACATCACTTGACCAATAATTAGGAATACTTGTTTTTTTTAATAACGCTCATATGGAGTAATAAAAGCAGGAACCCTCTCATTTCATTTGGATGAGTGGGCTTCCATTGTTTCGCAAAAGTGCTTGCTGGACGGGCCTGAATTTTCACCTGAGCATAACGGTTTGTCTCATAAGTAAGAAAGTTTAGGATTTCAGGGGAATAAAACACATTGAACAGGTCTAAAGGAGTTTCGACCCTAGAAGTCTTCAAAATCAGGAATATTTGGAAATCCTTCCAGATTCTGCAACCAAGAATCTCCATCAGGCATTGGGAATGGGCTTGGCTCAGAATCAGAATCAGCTGAGTCATCTTCAACATCACTCTCGTGATCAGAATTACTATCGTCCTCAGAACTGTCTAACAGACCAATGGTTGTATTGTTACTACCCCTAGAGTTAGCATTAACACCGATGCCTGGTCTAGATTTGGTTGGTCCAAGTCTAGATCTAGATCTATTCTCAGTCCCACTACTTACTGACTTTGAAGGCTCAAATTCTGATAATCTAGATCTATTGGGGGCTGGAGTCCTTTTCTTTTTCCTTTTAGGAGGTTCATACGTTTCATCTGCATCAGTGTCATCTTCAGGCATAGATTCACTGTCTGAAACTAGATCTAGATATAGATTGAGATCGAACTTGTCAAAGAGATTGTCTCTAGATTTCGCCATTTTGACACTGACTGGAGCACTCCAGGATGGGATCACAAACAAATTTAAAAATCTATTTCTTACACTAAAGAGTTCCGGTCAGTTGCAAACTGTTGAGGACTGGCTTGGCTATAATTGGAACTACATTGATCGCATAGTTGCGATATTAACAGTGCAAAAAAATTATGAAGTCAAAATCGCTAATGTGCGAGCAATGTAGTCAAGCGTCAACTCCTGACGATCTCACTTGTGCGATCAATGTAGCCAGTGAGTTAACCCTTCATTTCTCTACAACTAAAAGGATATAGGACTACCTTTACCTTTAACTGCAGTCAAGGGGCCAGAATTTATTACAGTACTTTTTTTTAATAAGGAGGAAAAATAGCTTTGACATTGATCTTGTTTAACAAACGTTTGTAGAAAAACCCACCACAGGATGAGAAAGATGGATATGCATTTGAAAAAAACTGGTTCATTTTGTTTAAAATAATCATTCTTTATATGTACAGAAACTGGAGGTTTTTTTAAATGTTTAAGTCCTGTCATTTCAGGAGTGTTTCACAAGAGTTCTCAAGGGTCACATCAAGCTGTCATCTGTAGTTTTTCCAAATGGTGTCAAAGGTGAGGAGTTTGAAAAAAATGACAATGTCACCAAGCCTCATTGGCTTAGAATAGTGAAGCCATAATAATAAGCACATCGTAAAACCTGACCGATGATGGGTTTGGTGAGAGCTGAAACGTCTGTAGTCTATAACAATAGGGCTGATGTCAGGAAGGTGAATCTGGCTGCAGAACTTTTGGCCACAACAATGCCAAAGAGATAGGTGGCATCTGAGGTAACTCTTGAAATCAGCGACAAATAATAATAAGGTGTTGATGATGATGATAATGATGATGATGGTGTCAGTGGCCTATTGGTTAGGCTGCCGGACTCATGATTGAGAGGTCGTGGGTTCGAATCCTGGTAGGGCTAGGCATCTGATGTTGTGTCCTTGGGAAAGGCACTTTTCACAAATTTCCTAACCCCACCCAGGTGTAAAAATGACTATAGACAGGGAACGATATTGTCAGTATGTTAGTCTGTGAGCGCCTAACCGGCAGCCTTGTACTGTATACTTCTCAGGGAGTTGAGCTGGTTTCCGTATGGCATTGGTCTGTCGGGGTAATAGTAGTTTATACGCGCATAGAGCTTGTATCGATGAAGATTTAGCTCTATTATTATTTGTGGTGGTGATGATGATGATTATTATAAAGTAAGTTTCTATCAATAATATGTCTTATCCAAACATTTAAGCTGCACTTATAGCTCTTTATATTATGTTTTTACATATGTGTTCAGTCTTCTTTTTCTATAGATTTTACTGTCTGCCTATCAACCGATAGATAATACTGAATTACATAAATTAATTCCGTAATTTTATTTACATTTTTGGGGGCTGAGGAGGAAATAACTTGGATCTATGTGGTTCCGGCATAGAAGAAAACAAATATATGAAAAGGTTTTTTAAATTTTTAAAAAAATTTAGTTTTGTTTTGAGAATTATCTTTAAGTGCCCTCACATGTTATATTGTATGATTGGAGACTATTTAGGGCCTACTTGATGAACCAATTTACCCCTCATAATATGTTTCAGGTCTTTTGCTGGACACACTGGCCAGATCATCTTTGTGGGATGCTGGACTAGACTATAGACATGGCACCGGTCATGGAGTCGGGGCATTCCTCAATGTGCACGAAGGTGTGTGTGTGTGTGTGTGTGTGTGTATGTGTCTAGCGTCTAGACTTTAGTAGTAACAGAATACTTCTCAAACACATTATTTCTTTATTCCTTGAAAGCTGTGCCCTTGCACTGCTAGAGTTATATCTGTACCTATCTAAGTACAAGCAGGGCTGCCAAGTATTACAAAAAATTCGTAATCATTACTATTTTCAATGCTGGATTACGCCTTTGTGATCATAATTACTAAAATTCTGAATTCCTGATTGTGTACATTTTGCAGATCTTCATCAAGCCATTTAATTGAACTTTTAAAAAAATAATCAAAGAGCTAGATTTTTTTACAACGAGCGACTCATGCCCCTTTCTCTGTCCCTTCAAGAACGGGCTTCACCGGGGTTTGCCGAAGGCATTGATACCAGTGAGGTATTCGTTTTATCAGAGCGAAATTCCAACATGTCTGTACATCCATTAGCTAGCCCTATATTCTAGACTTTCTTTATTCTTCGGACTTCTATTCTCCATTTCATCATTGAGACAGAAATATCATGTACTAAAGTGATAACACAGATGTACTAAAGTAATAACACAGAGATGTACTAAAGTGATAGCAACGATTGGAGAAAGCTAAAAGGATATCACAAAGGTGTACTTAAGTGATAATAGAGACAGAAATCTTCTAAAGTAGGACAGAAACAGATGTACTGTTGATAACATAAACAGAGATGTACTAAAGTTATAATAACAGAAACAGATGTGCCAAAGTAACTTACATGAAGGGACCCTTAATCATGACAGATGAAAGTATGCAACAAAGAAGAAAGAACCGAAAATGTAGACAATGACCAACTCCAGGTGGGTAGCATGAGCAATGCTGGTTGTTTAAGAACAGGGAGAGCTTGACAGACAAGTTGGGGAATTTATGATTTAGCGGGGTAAAGAAGTAAAATCTCTATAATAGCTACCTCTATGCCAAGGTCATGTATCCTCTCCAGTGTAGAAATCATGACAATCTCATGAAAATTTTTTTTTTTCAGTGTAATGACAGTATTAAAGCTATGAAGATTTTTTTTCTCTGTACCTCAAAATCTGATCAACGTGTTTCATCTTGTCATCTTCCCAGGTCCTAGTCAAATCGGCTACAGGGTGAATCCACACGAGATTCCTCTGGAAGAAAACATGGTGATGACAGATGGTTAGTTTTTTACTCTAAAATGTTTTGTTCAGATCAAAAGAATTCTCTTCTCGTAGCTTGAAAATGGCTTTCTTTATATTTTTTTTCATGAGACGAGTCTGTGTGGTATCATTTTTAAATGTTGTAATTATTCTTCATTAAGTTAGTATGTTGTTCTATTTGCTAACCATATTACTGTTGCTGCTGTTGTCGATGTTGAGTTGTTGACAAATGAATCCTTGTTGTGAGGAGTGAGAGCTTAACAGGCAACTCCTGATCTACAACTCTCTCAATGTCCATATGTCAGTCATTGTGATGTTCATCTAGAGTTTAAATTTTATTTTTTTTAACTTTGCCCCAACTAACGGGCTCATCTACTGCTTGTAACTATTTTCCTTTATGGGATTTTATCTAATAATGAAACGAGTAGAACATTTACTTTTGTTATGTAAAGAATATAAAGCTTTCAAAGTATAGAGTTATTGAGAATGAGCAATTTCAGACAGTGTGAAATATTCCTCTGAAGCCAACAAACAGGCAGGAAGTGAAATATTTGCAATACAATGTTTTTCCTACTTATATGGCATTTTATGTATTATTTCAGAAGTTCTGCAAATGTTGCTAATTAGAGTGATCTCTCTTTTTGACTGCATTAAAAAATATTGATAAAAATTCTCATTGACGGGACAATTCATCCCTTTTGACATGATTTTATATATCTAGACCATGAAGTAATTTCTGTCTTTTTTGTGGAAAATAGAGTGCAATTGTGGTAGTTTTCATCATAACATTAATTTTCATCTTAATATTTATAAGTTATATTGAGCTGACAGTGGAACATCAAATGTAGCATTACTCCATAAAGTTAATTACAGTACAGATGAAATGGTGATCTTCATCATGGTGGTGCTGGGAATGGTATTGAGTGACACGAGTGGAAGATGAGGAGTTCATACAATTGCTACTTATTTAATGTTTATAACAACTGTATTTGATATGTATTTTGATATGGGGGTCTCTGTGGCGTAGTGGTTAAGTCACCGGTCTCAGAAGACCAAGACAAAGCCCAAGACGAAAAGTCGCGGGTTCGAGTCCTGGTTCACCCAAGATTTTTTTCGGTTTTCTCTGGCTCACGGCTCGTGTGGAGTCACGTCCTATCGGAGATGGACGTTAAAATGTAGGTCCCACCTCTGATATAACCTTAATGCGTTGAAAAGGGGTGTAAAACTCAAGTCATTCATTCATTCATTCATTTAATTTTGATATGGTTATAATTACAGGTGTTGATTTTGTGAATAACCAATAAAGAAGTGGTATAAAATTATAAACAGGATAGTGGAAAAATGTAATGTGATTCACATATACTTGTCATCTTACTTTACTGCAGAGCCTGGCTACTATGAAGATGGAAAATTTGGAATAAGAATCGAAAATTGTGTCAAAATTGTAAAGGCCGACACCAAGGTGAGTATTTAGTGAAGGGCTTCACGCTTTTCGGGTTCTTGTTTTGTGTATTCAATTTCATCTGAGATTTTTATCACTTTGGTTATTGATATATTTACCTGAATTCATAATCATTACGTTGATGCTATCTTAGGCTCTGTGTAGTGTAATTATTTATATTTATTGTCCAAATTGTAAACATGAATTGTTACGGAGATGCAAAAACAAGATCCCACATCTTTAAAGCCCTTTCTTAGGTCTTAACTTGTTGAGTTCTCTTGTGGCCTTAACATGTTGAATTTTGTTGTGACCTTAGCTTTGAGAATTTCTCTTGTGACCTTAGCTTGTTGAGAAAGGCCAGCTATTGTAGCATGAAAGAAAACTTGACTGATTAATAATTAATTATAATGCAGTCCTTTTAGAGTTATTCCAGTTTTGGGTAATTGGTTGCTGAAAGGAAAGGAGAAGTTCATTGTGTGAAAAGGTCTGTAGATCTATTAAAATTGTATGCAGGATATTTTCGTACTTCATCAACATCTTTCCAGAAACTGGAATTTTCAGTTTGGAGAATCCATTTTCCAGAATTAAAAAAAAAAATTTCCCTGACGCCCTATGCATTGTTGAACTAGGCCTACAATTCTAGCTATTTTCACTCAACGGTTAGCCGAGGAAGGATTATTTATTAAATTTTTTATTGTACGAGGAAATCAGAAGCACATTTTGAAAGACTGCAAGTTATAAGCTGCCAGTTATAATGTTAATTTTTTGCATACTGGAAAATATTTTTCTTTTTTAACAGTACAACTTTGATAACAAGGGGTTTCTCACATTTGAACCAATAACTGTGGTTCCAATACAAACAAAAATGATTGATGCTTCACTTCTAACAGAGCAAGAGGTAAGTCTATATGTTTTTAGTTAAACACATAGATAGAGTGAGGTTGCAGGCCTTATGGAAAGGAGAAAAATTAACACCCTCTGCATCTTAGGGGTAACATGGCTAGGGGAAAGGACCAAAAAAATTAGACGGCTTTCAATTACTTTGCTACGGATTAAATAAATAAGAAAATGGATCATTTTACACCCAGATGTAAAGGACTATTGTGAAAGTCATCAGGGGGACAAATAGTTCCAGTGACCTCCATTGGCTTTCAGTGGAGAAATGGATCCACTACAAACTTTCCCTTCTCTGCTATAAATCTTTTAATAATACTTCCCCCACCTACATATCTGATATGCTCTGCATTTATACCCCCTCCAGAAATCTACGTTCAT
>JAUEKS010051066.1:0-10105 GCA_031762815.1 Tylodina fungina
GTTTATGTGTGTGTGTGTGTGTGTGTGTGTATGTGTGTGTGTGTGTGTGTGTGAAAGGGAGAGTGGGACACTGAGATAAGTACCGGGTAATAAAGAATTTTGTAAGCAATTTTTTTATGGCTTTTTGACAATTTCAGTTAGTCTTCAAATTCAGTTTCATGTAATATTATAATTTTTCATTTTACTCACTTCAAAGTCAAAGTGTTAAATTACCACCTAGTCACCCCTCCACCCTCCCTTCGCAAAAAAAAAAAAACTCCCTTCCTGTTTCACTAATATTTTTAATGTCTTATCGAACTTAACCTTTCACATTTCCTTTCCTGCAATATTAAGTATTAAAAATAGATACATGTTAACATTGTTACATAATTCAAGCATAATCAGTCTATATGTTAACAACAGTAATAAATATAGTTATAGTAGCTCAGTTTGCAACAACTTTGATTGCTGCAGGTGTTGACATAATGGAACTGTCATTCGTTTGTGTAATTCTGTTCGTTAGCTGGTAGTAACATTCAATAACCTATAGGAGCATTGTGCGACAACTTGGATTACTGCAGGTGTCAACATAATGGAGCTGTCATTCATTTGTGAAAGTCTGTTCATTCGCAGATTAGTAATATTCAATAACCTATAGGAGCATACAATTTTATATATTTGAAGAAATTATTTTTTCATCTTTAGATGTAGTTTTTTTCATTAAACTTTTTAAAATTTTGTTAATAGAGAATGTGTGTTTGTGGTCCTGTTGCAAGAATGATAGCCATTTGGGTTTGTTGGTTTACAGTTATACGGGTTTGTTGGTTTGCAGCTATGTTGGTTCGTTGGTCTGCAACTTTGATTTATAGCTATGAAGGCTGGTTGGTCTGAAGTTATGTGGATATGTAGTTCTGCAGTTATGTGGGTTGGTTAGTCTGCTTTCTCATTCCTTATGGTTTTATGGTAATGTCAATACCCCTCTGTATCCAAGCCAAATTATATCGGGTTTTCTCATGAGATATTTTAGAGGTCAAGACAATTTATTTGAAGGTGGTTACAATATGTGAGAACAAAACCTTAAAAAGAAAGAAAAAAGGGGCCATGTATCTCTTCCAGCTAGCATTATTACGGCAGTGTTCACTCATACAATGTTGAGAGATATTCTGTGAAATAAAAAGCATGCTTCTCAGGCATCATCTTTTATCTCTCCGGCCCTCCGCCTGACTAGTTTGACGAGGAAATGAACCTGCTGTTGGTCAATCACGCCAAATGTTCCAACTGATACAGGCCTGAAACTATACCTTTCAGCCAACTCACCATATTTCGAGCTCTTCTTTGCTTTGCCCATTTTTTCTGCTGTTCCTGGCTCTACTGCAAAGGACACCCTGGTGTTGCTTAAGATAGATGGTTTGAAAACCATAGTGGTCTGTTCTTTTATTCTTTGGGAAGACCAGTCTTCCCTATCTCACGGAGTACTGGTACACATGCTGATGAGAGATGATGGCCTTGTGTCCTGTACAGTGAGTGGTCATAATTGTTGACGTGCTCCATGAACCGTGGGGAATGGCACACAGCCCTCTGGCACGGTTTGATTTATTATAAATAAATATATAGCGCAACTGGTCATACCTTTTTTTCTTTTACAAAATTAATTTTAAGTCTGTGACTGTCCTTATGCACATGTGTCTACAATCATTTACAGTAAACAATGTTTGATAAGGGCTGTACTGTCTATTACTTCAGAATAGTAAGGATACATACTCAGTGCCTTGTAGAAGCTGACTTTAGAGAAGGCGAAAGCTGAATTCTCCTTAGTCTGTAACCTATTTCTTTGGTGTTGGAAAGTGCATCCAGCCATACAACATTGTCTCAAAGCAATGAAATAAGATCTCTACTGTGATAGATAATTAAATTTAAATCAAAGAAAGCAGCTGAAAACCATAACAATTACATTCCTTAAAATGCCATGCACAGCCACCTCATCTTATTACTATGTAGTCGGTAACACCTTTTGGTTACATACAATAAATGGAAAGACTAAGACACCATACATGTCCATCTATCCACACACATCTTAATAAAGGTGACCAAAGATGAAAGGATTATACACTCATCAAGGAAATGAGTAGCATATGTGTAATATGTAAATTGTATGTATCTTATATTTCATGTGTGAGTGTGAGCATGTGAGTATGCTTGTACCAGTGATGAAACACATGCTATTTATTTTTGTGCTGCGGAAAAATTTGTTGGTAGTTCAAACAAACTGGTGTGTCCTCTACCTGGCCGTTCTATGGTTATTAACTCGGACGCTGCATTTGAAGGTGCTGGCTTACACTATTGTATGTTGTTTTACAAGTATTTGTTCTTCTTCTATTCCTCTTCATGTCTTGCCGATTCCCCTGTTTGATTTGCAGTTTCCATGTATGTAATATGTCTGGAGTTCGGGTGTCTTGGCACCAAATGTTTCAGAGCACATTCATTGTGTATTTACAAACATAACTGAAGAAAAGAAGAAAACATTTAATCCGGACAGAGAATTGTTGGTGGTTTCATAAGGGTTATTCTTTTAAGAGAGTGTCGTTTTTGTAGTAAAAGAAAGATTATGTCTTGACAGTAGATAGATCTATGTTTCGTAATGTAAATGTAGAAATCTAGAAATGCTAATAGTGTTTTATATCCCATTTTAGTTTTTATTGAAAAATATATACATGTATGCAAAACTTCCATTCCCCATCTTGACCATCCATGTGCAGAATGCCACCAAAACTTCAAGAAGGCTGTCAATTTTGTTTTTCTTCATGTACTTAGGAGGTAGACATATATGTTGATGGTGATAAATGTGTTTTTGGTGATCGCGAAACAACTTGTAGCTATAATATCTGTTACGTTTAAATGGTTATCAGTTTATATATAAGTATAGTTATTTCACAGTCGATAAATTCTTAATTTTTTTTCAATAGTAAAGATGAGATGTAATATTGGGTCCAAGGAAACACTAAGCCATTGGTTTTATGAGGTTATTACCAAATCACATACCTAGGCTTCGAAAGTTAATTTATGCTGAGTATTGATGTTGTGTAAAATACTTTATAGAGTGCTATGAGCTTGTAGTTTGTTAGGTGTCTTTATTTTATTGAGATCTGCACATAGTTTCATGACAAAAATAAAAATTGAAAAAATTATTTTTTCTTAAATAAAAGCAGAAACAGTCATCTCAATTAAATATCTGTAATGATGCAATACACAATGTATGAATTTCTATTTTGCAGGAGAGAAATTTCATAAAGGCTTCAAATACATTTAGCATAATCAGGAACAGTTATAACATAGAGAAGAGGAAGAAGGAAATGGATTTTACGTACTTAGATGAAAACATTTTCTGCTTTTAGCTTTTCTTTTTTAATAATCTTATTTTATGTTTCTAGTACATGTGCTTTATATGGAATAATAGTTTTTTGCCTGACACAGAGTTTGAAGAGTTTTTGTGTCATGCCGTAGTTCACCGACTGTATACACATTTTAAATATGATAAAACTGATGTAAAACAAGAGAGGAGTCTGACAATTTACAAAGGAATATTTTTAATTGCATGGTATTGTGTTCACATTCTGCAAAACAAATTGCGCAAGAAAGTTTGTTACCATATTTGTTTCCATTCACTTCAGAATGTTAGGAGCTTATTTTGTGATTATATTTCACCCGTTGACTTGAACCTCATTTTGTCTTCCAGTTCTCGGATACCAGAGTTACCCCCCATCTTCCTTCCTTCTTCCAAGGTAGCCATTCACCTGCTGCTGTTGCTTCTGTTTGTTCTTGTGTTGTCAGTTTTCTCGTTGTTTTCTCTCTCAACAAAGATCTGTCATTTCCTTGCCTCCACTGTGCACCATTTACCTTATCTTCATCCATTTTGTATAGTACAGAGAGTTCTAAAATCAAATTTCAAATATTAAAATTATCTTAATTGCTTACATCATTGACTGTTCCCAGTTTTAAATTAGCATAATATGGGATGATAACCACGCCAACAAAATAGTACAAATTAATGGCCTTGTGTCATGCCTATATTGTAACTAATGGAGATATTTGTATGAATTTTTACACCTGTGCATTTAATATTTATCATTATTATAGTCAGTTTTTCATTGTTTGATATGCAATTTATGCCATTTAATGGGAAGCATGTAGGATAAATCTTAATTTTGAGTTTGATTTTAGTACACTCTCTATTCAACTTGGTTTAACAGTGTGAAAAAAAGATCTTTGGTGGAATGAAATTTTTATCTTTGAGATTAATAGTGGAAGGTCTGGAGGAATGGTGGTTATGCATATGCAAATATATTTTCATGCAAAATAATGACTTAACACTATAAATATAAAAAAGTGTGCATTGTAGGAACTACTTTTGTGAAAGAAATAATAGAAATGGATTTTATTTCAAATTGTTTAAAAAAATGTAGTGGAATGAGAGCAAGACGTTTAAACTAAACAAAAATAAGTTTCTGTATTAGAATTATTTAGGAACTATTGTGTTATTTTTAACTGTGTGTGCACTTGCATATTACACGTAATGAACTATCAAGTATATTCAAATGTACAATGCATTGGGTGTGCTAGATACATACTGTAATTACATCACCTATTACTTAACACAAATATAGATTTTTTTACCAACGACTGAATACATTTTATCCCATTTGCAGTTTAATCGAGGTCCCATGTCATTCATAGTAAGTATGTACAGGAAATTTACGGCAGTCCATCTCAGGCACATATAACATGTTGCTGTTCCTGTGATGTAATGTTAGCACTTGTCTGAACTAACAGGACTAATGCCCCGGACATGACTGCTGCTGCTGTGCTTGAGGGATGGATTAGGAAATAACTGCTTATAATCTGCCTCAGAAATTTTTCAGTGAATATTGGCAAAACAAATAGTGACATTTTATCCATAGTTATAACGATAAACTACATTTACCATGATCAAAAGAAATTGAATACTGATGAATCAAATCAAGTTTTTATGATGTAGGCCTACTATACAAACAGCAATAGTAATTGAATAACCGATCTAGGATACATATTTGAATTTGTATTGGTAAAGTAATGAAAATGTACATTATGTCGTCAATACTGTTATGCTACGGTGGCCCATATTATATTTGAATGAACATTGATGATGCATGTCAATACCTTGAAACCTGTATCTCTATGCTGTGGATTTAAAGCTCAAACTCACTTACCAGAGAATGGAATGCACAATGTAGCGAGTCCTTTAGCGCACATTCTAATCGTAGAATCTAATCAAGTGAGGGACGAGTAGCTCGGGTGGGAGATGTCCCACCTAGAGATACAACGCTCTGGGTTTAATCACCAGGCTATATGAATTATTTTTACTGTTTGAGTTTGAGTTTGACTTGAGTTTTACACCCCTTTTCAACACATTTAAGGATATATAAGAAGTGGGACCTACGTTTTAAATGTCCGTCTCCGAAAGTACAAGGCGATTCCACATGAGCCAGGGCCAGAGAAAACTTTGAAAAAAATCTTGGATGAACCTGGGCTCGAACCCCTGACCTTCTAGTGTCTTAACCAACTACATCACAGAGACCCCTGATTTTTACTGTTTAAAAATACTCAAACTTTGCTTCAACTGGGTAATGAGGCGTCTTAATGCCAAAAGCTCTATTGTAGATGGGCTATAAGCTAGGAAGTCCCATCAAATTACATTTAAAAAATCCTTGACTGTTGAAAATCAAAAGAAGAGTAGGCATGTGCCTTTGGCCAGAAAAAAATGTCAAAATTCTTAAGTTTTTACCCATTATTTCTTATTTTACCTCATGGTGTTGATCTTGCCCAACCACCAAACTGTAGACTATTAGGCAGTGGTGATATTTTCCGCCAATTGGCGGAAATCCTCTTTTTTTCCTTCCTTCAACCAGTCATTTTCAGATAGGCTTACATAGGGGCTGGAGAGGGGTGAGTGCTGTTTTCATGCATGTTTTGAGTTGATTGAAAAATGTTCCTCTTTTTGACAATTTTATGTTATCATCACTGATTAGGGAAGGTTGGTAATAAGAAATGCATCCATCCATAAAATCAAATTGCTGGAACTTGAGTGAATGAATATTCCTTCTGAAGACCACTGCTGCAAAAAGGAAAAGTCCAAAAGAGATGGCATTCTAATCATCAATGCATTAACTGTATCACCTCCAATATTATGGATTTTATTTGTGCGCTTGTTATTGTATCACAACTTCAGGCTAATTTTCTATGGATTTATCTTTCATTTATATAAGGATGACTAATCATGCTTACTTTTTACAAATTATTAGAAAATATAGCAGTCAGTGAGATTGTAGGACAGGATTGTAAAATGTGTTCATAAAAGTGTCCAAAGTGGTTGCAACTACTTTTTTTACTACATAAGTACATTAATATATATTTATTAATATACTTGTCTGATTAAACCATATTCTGGTGCTGCGTAAGGCATATATCATCACCAATTCTACAGCTGTATTCTCTAGTTTAATGAGCGAAGCCCGAGATGCTACCTATCCCTACTCCTGAAAGCCCTTAATTTCATATCCTGCTCTACCATTGTATTCAAATTAAATTTAGGCCTACCATTTAGCCTTGCCCCCTCAACTTTCTATTTTTCACATTTTCTGATCCAATCGTCATTCTCTTTTTGAGGCACATTTCCCAATTGAACCTAGGCTGAACCTTGCCTATTTCATCATTTCACAGAAAGCTTTGTAACTCCCCATGTGTCTTGTACTTTGACAGTGTTACCTCAGTCACCCACCTAGACATTCTCATCTCAGTTTTATCCAACATGTTTTCTTACTTCTGTAGCAAATCATAGATTTCTCCTCCGTAAGTCAACTTAACTTGCACACATAGTTAATATTTAATATTTTTTCCCCTTGATTCTACTGGACATTTTCTTGTCATCGAATATAGGCAGTAATTCCCTGAGCTTTTTCGATCCGCTTTTAGTTCTTGAAACAAATTTTGCATCAGCCCCACCACAAGCACCCAACAAAACTGATATCCTCCCAAAGAGTGCTTCTAACTCAACTTTCATCACTGAATCCTGCTGGTCTGTCCATGGTATGACATGCTGAACACTCAATGCTTGAGGCAAGATTCTTACTTAATCCAATCTTTACACCAATCTTAAGAACTCAGGGCTAACAGTTTAACTTTAATTGCCTTTATTTTGACATTTTCTTCTCAGACTCCGCTGAGCCAATCACCTTTGTTATGTAAAATACATTAAACTTTCTCACAGTGCATAACCATAGCCTTATCTATAATTATCTTTTAAGTGTTGAAATCAGAATACCTTTCCAAGAGACGGAGCTACAGTCAATTCCTCTTCAATAACTATGAATTCATCTGTGTAAAGAAAGTTTCCCTATTTGATTTGTGTCTGTAGAAAGCATATGCAGTACTCACCACTGATCTCTGATGCACATCAGCTTTTACTTTATTTTCATCTGATGCTCAGTTTTACAAAGCCAAGGCACAGTTAGAAACTTAATTTGCTCTCTTTGAGATCTGCCTAACAACATATTGTCTGCTGTCAGTTGTCCCTCCGGCATACTATACTGGAGTCATATCATTGGAAAGAATAGGGCTATCAAAACAATATTTTTTGTACAGAAGAAGAAAGATTAGAATGTGAGCTGCATATATTGCAATCATCCAAATTACCCGCATCTTCTACTCTCCACATCTGCTTTGGCTAGAGGATGCCTAACCCTGTCAGTGGGATGTGTTATTCTTGGTTTTGACCTTCAGCACAATCGCCCATGGGCTGGTATCCCAGATTGTGCAATGTCATACATTTGTATTGTATGAGCACAGATAATCTAGGAGGATTCAATCAGTGAAATAAACAATTTCAATTCCAACCTTTTCCAGTGATAGATCCAGAGTTGAAACAATGACTGATAATTTTACTATGTAATATAATTTGAATCATTTAGCATATCGTGTTATCATCATTTTCACTTCAATAACCTATTTATTGTGCTGCAAGTGACATAAAACTTTAACCCAACTCAACTCATCATCATTTTCATAAACAGTTTCTCTGATGTACAGGAGCCACATATTCCTATAGGGGTTTATTTCATGGTTCACACATTCTTTTCATTGTTCATTGTTTAAAGGGTAATTTTATGTGAACACACGAGAAATGGCCCAAAACTGATGTGATGCTGCACAGGTTTGTTATGAGTTCTAAAGAGATAAGCCCAGTGCTATTTATCAGCAGGCCTACCTTAAAATATTATTTTACTACTGACTGACTGTATTTCTTGGTAGTTTTCCTGACACAGTGTGTGCAGTTGGAAGATGATTCATTTGCTCATTGGCACAGTAGGCCTATATGATTTTTAGCAGCTTTCTGCGCTCACTGGGCCTGATCTACTCACACCCGACTCCAGTGTTCTTGCTTTTCCATGGTGTAAGAAGTGTTGTATTTTACGGAATGTACCATTGAAATTAATAATGAATGTGTTGTATTGTAGCCCTTGTAGAATGTCACTCCAATGGCTGCCATGTGGTCTTTAGAACTCATAATATAACTACATGTATTTCACAAGCAAGAATTATTTGGAGAAAAAAAAACGGAAGCAAGTTTGATGGAATGAAGTGGCTATTAAGCTTTATCACTAAGGAAAGTGGATATATCGAGTTGTGTGCTCCTCCCCCCGGCTATTTTAAAATATCAACTTTCTGCTGAAATTGATACTTTTCTATTTAAAAAGTATTCACTGGTCACTCCCAGTTAAATTATTCATAGAATTGACTGTGTATCCAGTCAAACCGGTCTACAATGGCATTGTATATGTGGTGGTCATTATACCAGTCAACTGATGAAAACAAACATGTTTGAAATGATCGATATATTGGACACACTGACTGAAATGGTAAAATATGCAGTTGTTACTCATCCCTATAGGTTACTCCAACTCTGCTAGCACGGTATATGTCGAATGAGAAAGAACTACTGAATCCACTACTCGTCTAACCAAACATTCATGTCTTGTTTTTTCCCAGAAGCACAGACATGGCCAAATTAATCAGTTTGAGCCTCTCCGCCACAACCTCAAGCCCGTCAAGCGAGCTGGTGTTCCAAAACAGACCAAGAGTCAGCCAGGAATGGCCCGCGCCACCACTAGCCTTCAAGGAATTAGCCTCAGAAACAATCAGCTGACTTTTGTGTGAGGGACAGCATAACTTAGTGGTTTAATTTCAAGCATTCTTTTATATATAAGTATAAAAGTTCCTTTAAAATTTTTTTTTTTAAATTAAGATTTATTTTACTGTAAATTTAACCACTAGCCTAATTTTCTGCATATGCTTTGTTATAGTTTTTTTTCTAGATTAGTCTTGTAGTCACAGATGTAACGACATAGGCCTGACTTATCAGTACAAAGTTATATTTAGTTGTAATTGAAGAATTATATCTGGTACTCCGATACAGCAGGAACAAACTTCCACTTCTACTAGCCAGTGGAGAGAATCACCTGCAAAGGTTAAAATCTCCTACACTGTGGGCAAATGGTGGTTGACAAGCTTTGTGCAAGGTTCTGATATCAGATAGTGCTGGCGAGTAGTGCCTTCTTACTTTATTCATATCTGTATTTGTATAAGGTACACACAAATCTTACTGACTTACATTATCAGACTTCTTCCGTCAATTACAGACCCAAACGACTCACTGGTGTTCTGTTTAGTTTACCTTTAACTTTGTTTGAGTAAAAAGCTCTACCTTGTCATAAAGGTATGACTTATTGCTACGACAATTGATGTAACTGGCTGTGAGGTGAGATTACATAATACAATGGACAATTGACTGCATCCAGAGCCTTACGAAAATTTTTTCTGCCTACATATACAAAACAAAAATTTCTTTTATTTCCAACTCTGCCACTCCAAATCCATTATTTCTGTCTGTGCCTGGAGTTTGATTACAAAAATGTGTTTTATATGAACTTGTGCCATTTGTCTCTGGCAATACAGATATCAGAATCAAAATTTTAGAAATCTCATTCATTGTATATTTCTGTTTTAACATTTGATTAGTTTATGAGAATCACATGAC